>JBCJKH010039164.1:7524-19741 GCA_039877255.1 Loriculus beryllinus
TTCCTTTCCTTAATACTATACCATTTTGTACAGTCTCAGTTAATATAGGTGGATCCACATTTATCCTAAGTACTTCTAACTTCAAAATTTGATTCACAGCCTACCCTACTGAGCAGATGGCAGGAGCTCATGATGATTTCATGTAGCAGACTGTTCAGTGCAGCCAAGACACGTCAATCCTTTTTGGTTGAGGTACAAGCACAATAGTAACACATCTCAGTAAATTTCATGTGGAAAAGCTGTCAGCTAATCCCTGTAGTTTCAGACAACGGCAGAATTGGTGAACGTATGCACCAGCCTTAGAGACAGTAGCTCCTTTGGCAAGTAAAAATTGCAATCTTAGTTTGTCTGCAGTGGAGTATACTCATTAAAGAAATGGTTGAATCTTATCCAGACAAGATAGCAACCAAAGTCCAAAATAAAAGTGGTCGTGCTTTAGAATGACAAGTTTATTCTGTCCTCATTCTTTTTCCTCCAGAAATCAAATAGGACGTCTGTGTAAATCACTAACAGAAGGCATTACAGATACTGACATTTTATATTTATAATGGACATTCTTACCAGAATTTTCATATGCTTCAAAACTGAAATCAGGTTTCCTGTCCTCCGTCACATGGTCATAAGTTATGTGTGGAATAGTTAATGTCCTATCTGGAGAAGAAGGCCCATTGTCTTTGTCCAATTTAAATTTCTTCCTTTTAACCTAAAAACACACATAAACTAGATTACCCGAGCCAAGACAAATTTAGATGTCTCTTCAGCAATGTCTTCAATAATAATGCAGTCCCCAGTGAACTGTAACCAGACAAAAGAGTGCATGATGAATTGCATTTTCATGATGGTATACCATGCACTTCTCAGCAGGACTGACCCCATCCCACCAAAATTGGCTAATCACTAGAGTTCTGCACATTATCATTAGCAAATCCCTTGCCTGCAGAAAAAAAAATCTGCTAGCTCTGTGACAGTTTATCTAAATCAAATTATTCTCATATCTCTTTACCATTTTATGGGTGCAATAAATCAGACCTTCAAGAAAAAGCAAAAAGATATATTGCTACTGAGCTTAGACGAGCCTGGGATTCTAGGGAAGATTTTTGCACACCATCCGCTCCTTCAAACCTGAGACTACTCTGCAGTACTCTTACAATAGTGAGGATGAAGTATTACATAATCTAAAGATTCTGACAAATGCATTGTGTTGCTGTTCTTTAAACAAAAATAAAAAATAGAGCTTGAATTATGGAATCAGTTCATATGAAAATATTATCTTACATAGACACAAGATGCCTTTACCATAGAAGCTTAGAAAGCCACAAAATCAATAATCAAGAGAAGCAGCAGTTGGGCTTTTTTTGATGTTCTGTGGTTTTCGGGTTGGGATTTTTTTATTGTTGGTTTGGGTTTTTTTGTTGGTGGTTTTGTTGGTTTGTGGGGTTTTTGGGGGTGTTGTTTTGGGTTGTTTTGTTTTTTATTCTTTTAACCAATTAAGAGTTACTGTTTTGGAAACAGTAGCAACAGTAAGTTACTGAGTGATGTGCTTGAGTCAGGTCATTATTGCTCTTTTCCAAACCCACAGATCCATTAAAGTCAACCTTGAGAACTGAAGGAAATTAAGTTATAGTTTAAAATGTTTGCATACTGAAAATCTCAAAACTGAAATGAAAATAAAACTTTGAAATCAAGTAATAATCTGTAACACAAACACAACATAGCCTCTAGAGAATAAATAAATTCAAGTTAACTAAGAAGTTTGAAATTACTATAATAGGCAACGTTAGTTACTGGTACCATCACTGATTTCTTCGGTTTTGGACTGGGTGACAGCAAATGATAATTTCTGGCAGGTTTTCTAATATATATTTTCCATGTAGAAGAGTCTGGGTTTTCTGCTGCGTAGCATCGCCATGCAGTCTAGAACAAATGTTTTAAACAATAAAACAATGAATGAAATCAGATTGTAGCTATCTGTACTACAATTTAACTTCCAAGTAGCATGTTAGTCATTTTTATTTAATAGCATTCTTGAATTTCCCCACCGGAAACATGAACTCAGCATGGTTTGGAATCTTTATTTAGTAAACAGAAATCACATAGTTCGAACTCGGCAAACCAGAAGAGAAGGTCAGTCTTTTCGAGTGCAACTTTTGTTCACATTAGCAACAAGTAACAAGAGAGAATTCCAGACTGCACCCAAAAGATTGGGGTTGAATTTCTTGCACACCAAGTTTCCCTCTCTGACTTTGAGCATTTTGCCTATTGCATCCTGTATTTCAGGCTTCTACTCAAAAAACAAAAACTATTCTTCCCTGACTCACAGAACACTATCAGAAAAAAAGCCATTGTGACATGGCCAGTAGGGCTATATTCATGCAAAGAAGTAAGATTGAGAGCATGAGGGAAGAGCAGCAATGGTTAACCAGGAGCTAAAACCCCAAACCAATTGTCCCTTCTGTCAACCACCAATGATTAAAGTACTATGTTCTAAGACAAAAGGGAGGAAAAACAGCACTGGGAAACAAGACCAATCAGTGATGAAACATGATTGCATTCTCTCTTAAATGTGTAAATATATCAGAGTTGGTTAATGATCACTTACACACTACGTGAAAAAAGGACATAAAAACATAAATTTAAAGTGGCAAAGTCCAGAAAACACAAGATGAAGAAAAACAGAGCAAGCAGAATGACAGAGGAAAACAGAAGCAGTTAGAAAGTAAAGGGTCAGACAGTCACCATGTAATTCCCATCATGGTTAATAATGTACTAAAGAAACAACTGTCCTCCGGAAGAAAAACAGAAGGAATACAGGAAAAAAAAAAAATTATCACTCATTTCAGCTGCTGTCTTGTACTTACTTCATAAACCTTTTGGCTTAAAAATAATTTTTTGTAAGTTATTTGTAGAGCACTTATTAAATTGGGCCTTTAGAAGTCTGAGACTATTAGTAAATCATAATTACCACTACTGAGAACAGGTAGTCAGCAACTCATTGTCTATCCTCCACTCCTTCTCAACATCACTGATGGAGCCAAGTACAACACTCCAGACATGAAGTCTCTGGCTTACTATAATTTGGGGTTCATTTCTCAAAAGAATCAGTGGGAACACTAAAAATTTATTCTTTGCAAACCCATACCTTTTTCTGACCATGCAATCCAAACGACACACACTGTGTCTGAAAATTCTTGGCTAATTTCTGCCTATAACCAGAGCCCTAAATTTAAACCTTTTTCACATTAACTCTGGGACTGTTTAGTTTCAAGCATAAACTTTACAGTTAGCTTCTGTTTCCATAAAGAGCCTGACCTAGAAATCCACATTCCCTCATGAAGCTAGAGAAATAAGAGAACGCAAAAATGATGTGGCTTAGATGCACACCTAGATTTCTTTTAACTTTGATCCCTGCGCTTCTAAAGCTACAGGCAGATACTGAGTAAGGGAGGAAAAGCTGAGAAAACCTAGAATGAAACAATACTTCCCCAGGGTGAAATGCTGGCTCCACTGAAGTAAAGGATAAAATCTCATTGACCTTTCTGATGCAACTGTATTTTTAATAGAGGGGATCAAAATTTTTCTGCCTGTATCCTACAAGAAAAAACAGATTTTGCTGAACTCCAGTTGTTCCCAGCCACATACCCTGGAGCTGAAAAGTTCAGACAAGATCTTCCCATTTAACATTCTGACTTCATTCTCCTAAATCTGAGATTTTTAAGAATTTATTTGTCCTATGGAAAATGAAAATTATCTTTTTATAAGGAATTATATATCTTTTAAAAGTACAAATTCATGTGCCTCCTCTGTTTTTCACTACTGCAAGCATAGTATTTCCGTAACATTTTCTCCAGGTAAATTGTGCAATAACTACAAGATAGGATTCAGTTTTGATTTTAAGCAGCTGAATTAAACAGTTTGCACTGATTTGGAAGTGAATTTTTCTGCTCTGTAGTTTACACTAAAGGTGGGATTTCCAAAACCGTTTAAAAGACTTGCATCTGTAGCTCCTGTTCAACTTCTAGTGGGAATCAGGCATTAAAATACTGCTGTTTAGAAAAAAAAACCCAACAAACATCTATAAATGGAAATAAATTATAGTAATCAAAATACAAGAAGTCAGTACCTGTATGAGAGAGGCAGCAGCTGGAATTTGACGGTTGAAATGCTTCTGTCTTTGTTTCTGTTGTACCTTTAGGGCAAAGCCTGAACCAAGAATTCCCTGTGGGAAGAAAGAAAACAGAGATCTAATTTTTTTTCAAGGAGAGGGGAGAAAAACACACATAATATTACCAAATTATGTTGCATTAATAAACTTCTATTCAGCATCATAAAACCCAAATAATTATTTAGAGGAAATGACAATGCTGTTAAGTTTTTAGACTGAGTTAGCATTACTTATTGAAACAGACTATGAATGCTGTCATGCCCTAATCCAAAGCCTATTTAAGTCAACTGGACTCAAATACTAAAGAGTGAGCAGAAATGATACTTTATACCCTCTGAAAGCCTTATAAATGCTTGTCCAGGGGAATGAAAGAATAAGGAGAAATATTAACTGATATGCCTAACTTCATTTTTATGAAAAATAAAGCTTTGGCATGGCATGGCTTAGGTCACAAGAAAGACCTTTTAACTGTAGTATGGCAATATCCAGTCCCATGCTAAATCATGCTGGGAGAAGAGGACAAAGAAAAGGAAAAGAAATATTAAAAAATAATGGTCAGGACTTCAGTGAGTTCAACACAAGGCTATCAAATTCACCCTCAGGACAAGGGACATGGACTAATGGCACTGGATGGTGTACAACCCAAAATACCCTCCAAACACAGTAAAAACATTAAGTCCAAAACTGAGTGTAGTGTGAGTAATTTATGTAGTTGTTTGCATAGGTACAGACATATTTAACAGAGGTTTAATAAAACAGATAAAAAAAAAGATCTTTTATAAATCAGCTTACATGACTACACCTACCCAACAGAAACACAATTCATTCTTTACATATGGTAGTCAAGGTGTTAGTGCAGACAATGATCTTGGCTCAACCTCTAAGAACTGTATTACTCAAGTGTTTTGAAAGGAACAGGAAAGGCCCTTCCTATTATGTTTACTTAGTAAAGATCAAAGAGCTAATGTTCCTCTAAGATCACTTGTTTGGGAAATGAATGATCTTTGCTAAATCAAGAACCCATGCTAGTTGTGTTTGGCCACAACAATTACTTCAGCCAGCTCCTTGTATTCAAAAGGGCAACAAGGCAGAGTGCAGTAATTACCCCCTATCAACTATTTACTGCTAGAGCTTCAAACCCTAAATTTCCCTTTGGGCCTACTCACATGAACAATTTAATTCAGTAAGAATATCACATTGATAAAAGGGTGTTTGCTGTTCTTTCACTTCTATAAATGACTAGGGAAATCTGATAGGTAAACATAAAAGCATTACTGTGAAGGTGGGGCTGCTACACTTTATTTATGAAATATCTTTACTGGTGCTCAAGACTGAGTGGAAAAAAATAAAAATCAAACAAAACTAACTAAACCAACCAACCATACAAAACCAAACACAATAAAACCCCCACAACTCTTTGATCAAAATGGGATCGTACAGCATTTTTCTTACAGATCATTTTGTTTACCAGATCTCTCTTCTAAACAAGGAATAAATGTAATAGAGATTACAATGAGGAGGGGGAAAGAATATGCTTTAAAGGCAAACTTATGTTGGAGAGTCTAAAAATTTACATTTAATTACACTCCTCTGCAAAATGTTGTGTGCCTCTAAAGTAAATGACTAATTTTAAAAAGCCAACAAATTTTAAATTGCTACCAGTTCATGTTGCAAAGAATTTCTGTGACCACATTCGCATAAAAATATTCTTCTCATCCATCCTGTATTTAACCCCACCACTTCCCTGACACAACTACACAAGCCTCTGCTAACACAATTGTTGACACTGAACTGAAACGCTTGTTGAAAAATGAACATTTTAACAGCACTGTTCAGGTTGTGCAAAAAATTTAACAGCACAGTTCAAGGGTATTGCTAAATTGGAGGATGGAGTGGCAGGCGTGGAGAAACCAAAAACACAAAAAACACCATAGAGAAACCCCACTCCCAAACCCTGAGTTGACACTGAACATTTCAGTTTTTAAACCACAGTCCAGATTTCACTGATTTTGAATTTACCCTTGGTACTCAAATGCGTCGTTTCTTGTTAGAAACTACTCTGGAACTTGTTCTTAGTGCAAAGCGCTATAACACCTTTAAAATCTCAGCCCTTGGTCACTTTTGAAAATAAGACTTTGGCCATGGACACATGCTATCTGCCAAAGAGCTGTATCAGTGTCCCTGCTTATTTATTACTGTCTCTCTTACAGTGACACCTTTCCAGCAGCCTTGCTAGAAGGATGTGGATAAGAACTCTGCAGTTCACCCTGAACCTAATCAGTTGAATAAACTATGAGGGAATGCCTTAAAAAGCCAAAACACCACTAAGTTGTTGAGTCCAGAATTAATTAGCATGAGAAATAATTTCCACATCTTTCACTTCTGGGATTGGCAGAAAAAGTAATTTGAATTAAACATTTCTTTCTCAAGTGTATACCAAATCTAGTGATGCATACAATAAACACTGTATAACAATAACAAAATTTCCTCTGACAACTAATAAGTCAACACCAAATTGCCAGCATAAGATAACCTACCGCAGGCAGCGCAAAAAATGAAATTGCGAATACTGAAAAACAAGATGCAATGGTCTTTCCTATCCAAGTCTGAGGCACTTTATCTCCATAGCCAATAGTTGTAACAGTCACCTGTAAAGAGAAATACATAAAGCATTACAACAAGTACTAATGTGGCAAGTTTGGGTTGTTGTTCTTTCTTCCTTTATTTATTTTAAAGAAACATTAATTGCATTCCTAACCCTTCCAATGACAGGCTGTGTAACATTAATGAACGTAACTCTCCCCTTCAGGTTTACGACCCCACCTACAATAGATGGAAAAAGGTACAGGAAATTGAATTACAATAAAATACATTTTTAAAATCTTGTAAAGTAAACCCGTTAATTTAAGTCTTTATGGCTGAGGCAACTTTACAGCATATGAAGTTACTAGGATATGGGTTGCCTGCCTGTGTCATACACTTTCCTTAGGGGGACACTGCCAACAGTTCTGAATTACTGATTTTCTTTAAGGGCAGGAGATAATTGCTGAGAGCATTCCAGGGCTTTTGCACAGAAAAAGCATATAAATACTCTAACCATGGACAGGGGTCAGACATGAAGTACTCTGGAGAATAATATTGGTATAAATAGCAAGAGAAACTGAAAAATTTCCATGCAGTAAAGATCCAGAAAACATAGTCTAATGAATCACTAATTCATATAATACATAGAGAGTAAGAACAGATAATTTAATGCATACATGCAGGAAACATCTGTTGAGTCTGGGTTTCAAAACACTAAAGAAAAGATTACCACCACAGTGATGTGGCATAACAAGGCTTAATAAGTCATTATTTGCATGAGCTCAAGGAAAGAATGAATTTGTTTGAAGTATAAAGATACATTTGGCATCTGCAAGCAATTTAAATTCACCTATGACACAAGCTATATCCGAATTTGGAAATTAGAGAGATTTTATCTGTAACTTTGAACAGTCTAACCAGATCAGAGCATATGAAACCACATGAAGTCCTCAAGCAGCTGAAGCACACCTCACTTGCTGGCAGTCCAGATATTTTCTGAAAGCACGGTCTTCAGCTGCCCAGGACAGAGGATGTTAGTCCCAGATGGTAATAGACATGGGCTATCCCCACCTTGTCCTGCAGTTACTCCTAGTTCACCTGTCTGCTGTAATACATACAACCCAGCAACTGCAGAAATACAGGCAATGCCCAGGGCAACATCTCTAGGGAAGGAGAGAAGGGAGGGGCAGAGGTATAGAGGCAAGATGTATGTTAAGGGGATGAGGGACAGAGAACCTGGGTTTGGGGATATAAAAGGTTATGACAAGTGCTTCAGTAAAAGTGTGGCTGTTGACCACTTTAATAACTGTCCAATTCTAGTACAACAGGAGATACCAAACAGAAATCATGTGGATGTAATTTCTGACCTGAGCTGTAGCTGAGAAACACACAAAGTAATCCATCCATACTCAAACTGTCCACCTTCTAAACAACATCTTTATGCGCCTGTTAAACACACGACAAAGCACTAGCTGCTTGAGGTGGTAATGTGAAAAGTTTATTGCAAGCAGCTGATATGCAAAATATTCAAATATTACCATTTAATTTTTTAGCACAAGTTTTTAAGATGTGGCTTATTTCCAAAACTGTTTCATATCCTACAAAAGTATTTTAAGAATTAGTAAGGCAAGTTAAGTACCAAAGTACCTTTTTGCCTGTATTCCTGAAACTGTTGTTGAACGACCATCTTAATTCAGGGCCTGATAAGGAACTGAAGGGATAACATTACATCCTACCTTCCTTAAAGGATCTATTAAAAAAAAAAAATTCCTACATTCAAATCAAAATTTCCTGTTAAAAAACTGTAGTAAAAAACAGGAAATACAACCATAGGAAAAGTAATGGCCTCTGATACCTTCTTACAAAAAAATCTTATGAGAGAAGATAATGGTTTATGCCTCAGTTTTTTCCCCAAGATGTATGCTGCTGAAACCTTACATGCCTAGTTTCTGCCCTAAATGAATTTTTATAGTCAGATGATTATAACCCCCTAAAGAGTACAATACTAATTTTACAGTTATAAAATACAATCTTATAATGGAAATACTGACTCAACTTCTACTCAAGCATAGTAAATATGTTAGCATAATGAAATTAAATTTATACAAGAGCTCACACATTAAATTTTCATTGAAAAGTTGCATGTAAAACTAATTGTTTTAATTAGGAACAAAATCGTATTCATCCATTCACTATTTCAGAACTTTGATCTGATAGACATCACCACAGGCTTTGATATTAAGACTAATCTTATTCCTATTAAATATGCATCAATAGTCTGAAGGTGGAAATATGAAGCAAAAATCTACACAGCAAGGAAGAAACAGTAATGTTTGTCAGCACTGAATAGGAGGGGTTCTGATTCAAGCCTAAAGCAAGACAGCAATCTAATCAGGTGAGTAACGATGCTCTGTTAACGAAATCCTTATGTCTTGCAAAAATGTAGATAGTTAAACATGTACAAAATACAAGAATGCATGACTCAGAGGCATTAAAAAGGCAGGACTAGGGGAGCAAATATGAGCTAAAAGATCTAAAAAGCCAAGCACATAAGCCAAGCTTATAGAAAAAAACCTTAGCTACTGTGTTTCTAAATTTGCAGCACTGCAATGTCAACATCAATTGCACTATGTATTGTTTTGCATATCAAATAACACTCAGAATTTTCTGACCCACTCACAATACCCATCCTGATCAAATCAAGTAATATAAGAATATTAGCAACATCAACCTATTCCTTGACTTCTTTGTAACTGAGGTAAATTGCCAGACAGTTGGAATACTCTCCTGTACACCTACATATAATGAACACATTAGAAGCCTTACTGCTCAACTTCTTACTCAGTAGCTGCATTCATGCAAGCTGAGGACAAAGTGAATTTTTTCCAAGTTGTTGAAATCCATGTAGCACAAGTGCAAACAGATTAGACACTCAAAGATGTTAGCAATAAGAACTGACAGAAATTCCACTTTTTGGTCCCAATCACCTCTCTGTACATTGCAGCACTCTGAAAAGGTTCAAGTTACATCCTTCAGATGAACAATTTAAGAAACTGCATTACACAAGACACAAATGTTTTGAAACACTGAAATTAAAATCATAATCCCAAGCTGAAGAAAGGACTGCCTGGTCACTACTATTGCAAACATTTAAAGGGGATATTTGATTCTTTTTCTACTTAAAAATTCAGTCACTTCATACAGCTACCATTGCAGGCTCAAACCACCATTCTCAACGCACCTGAGTACATAACTAAGACACAACTACATCTGAAGGACACTGAAACACTTCTAGTAACTTAAGATACAAAATGAAATGGAACTACGCATCCAATTGCAAAATCAACAAACAATATGTTTTCAGTGTCACGTCTCATAAATGATAGATCCTTTTAATGCTATTTGGACATAACTCTCAAATCTTAGTTTAATACCCCCTCAAGGTGTCATTTTCAGCCATCAATCAGTTCTGACCAAATTACTGGTCATCTGAAAATTAACTGGCTTTTCCCTGTTGGGAGGTTCTGCCAGAACCTCACACTTCTGATGGTACCAAACATTCTTGTAAGCTCCTGTCTTCATTTCAGAAAGATGGGTTTCCAGTCTTGTTTATCTGTTCCATCGTTTCATGGCTCAGTTTATCCCTCTTCCCTCTTCTGTTGCCTCACTCCTGCAGTACACACACCTTCAACACAGCACACTCCAAAGGCTGCTGAATCCCTCTCTCAGGATGTTTCGCTTCACAAATAAAAGCTGTTTTCACTTGCTCTTTTAAAATAGCTTACTCATCCCCTGGATCATTCTGGCAGTAGTAATCAAGAAGGATAAGGTACAGAACTTGCACTAAAATAGGAAGAATTGTTCATTATTAGTGAAGATATAGGCAGCGTTGGGGTTCATCTGAGCTTCCCTCCCCACCCCAAGCACCCCTACCAAAATAGTAAATTAGGAAAATGTAGTCCAGTAAAAAAAGACTTCAAACCTCCCAGAAAGACGGTTATTTGATCATTGTTTTCATTTCATCCTTATGATGATCATTTTTACTTAGAGTGAACAGACAATTTTAGATCTGAACTCAGTAGCAAACATATACATGGACACAAGGTGGACGAACATCTACATCTGTGATTTGTGAGTAAGAATTTTAAAGGGTATCTCTACATCCATCCCACAGATTTTCATTAAATGAGGACAAAATGTAGTTAGAACTGCTCATGGAGCTGAAGCTCAGAGATGAGAAGGCACTTGCGAGATGCAGTGATTGCACGTAAAACATTCATAAATAATAACCCTCACATCTTCTGACTAACACTCAAAAAATTCGTAAAATAAACAACTCTCCCCCCAAAATCTCAAATATGTCCTCCCAAAAATTTAGAAAAATAAAAATAAAAATTAAAAAGGATATGACAGCTCTGTAGTTTGAATTCTTGACATGTGAACCACAGAAAGAATAAGTGTCACCTTCTGTCTAACACTGAAGTCAGTGTACATTCCTCAGCAGCTTTTTTATTTAGAAGGGGGGGGGAAAGGGGTTCTGAATAACACAAGATCTCTTTCATGTAGCATTTTTTCAATATTTATGTTCTACTATTTATAAATTAGATCAGATCTGTTCTAATTTAGCAAAAGCTCTATGCATGTGTAGCTTCAAGTGTTATTTCCTGCAACTTTTCAGCAAAGCTATCCCACAGTTTTGACTTTCTATTTACACGAAGCACGTACCGATAAATAGGAACATAGCTTTCTGCATACTTAGAAGCAAACAAACTTATTGATGTTTTGTTGTATTCAGTCCTTGGTGAGAAATCATATATTGATGAAATAAATGAACAAGAAACGCTTGGCTAAAGCTCGTACTTGCAGACAGTTGCTTGATGCAATTCAAAGGACCAGAAACAGCATAATATCCATGCATGGCTATATTTAATCATTGCTTGTGGCAAACAGTGCTAATGATCAAAGAGACTGCTAGCATAATCCACATAACAGTTTTCTTGAAAGATGTTTTTTCAGATGTGAAGGTTAGAAATTGTGTATTATTCAGTGGATATCAAAATGACAGCTTCCCTCAGTTTGCCTGAGGCAATAACAGTGCCTGACAGTGGTCATGTTTGGCAGATTTGGCAAGAACATGAAGTATACTATTTTTAATTTCTTAGCATCTGTTATTTATTTACTTATTATTGTGGGGTTTTTTGTCCAGACTCTATCCGAGGTGTTTAAGACTGTTAGTCTGGACATGAAGGTCAACATAAGCACACTAATTTTGAATACTGATATTGGGGAGCTGAAAGATGCATCAGTTACTTGTGTTTTACTTGCAAATGTTCAACTTGTCTTTTGAAATACGTTCAGATATGCAGCAATTGGGAGAACTATTTATAGAACATGTGCTGCATTCAAACCCAGCAATAACAACAGACAAATCTTTACTTTATGCCATAAGGTAACCTTGGGTTTCTTCAAGAA
>JBCJKH010039165.1:0-14541 GCA_039877255.1 Loriculus beryllinus
GACAAAGCCTTGAGTGGCATGGTTTAATGTGAGGTGTCTCTGCTTATGGCAGGGGGTTTGGAACTAGATGATCTTAAGGTCCTTTCCAACCCTAACTATTCTATGATTCTATGATACGGAAGGGAAAGGGCCTCACTTTGCACTGCAGGGAAGGCTAGAGAGCCAGTCTCCACATCTCCTGGGAAATGGGAAATTAAATGAAGATCATTCATGGGATAGAGTAACAACGCTATGCTAAATACGACATGCAAAGTACGGGTTGATCAGCAGCACTGTGTTGGCGTAGCTGTGGCTGAAAGTGTAAAACAAGAACAGACCCACACTACATACTACTTTACATATTTGCATCTGCAAAATCTTCAGCATGGACTTACACAGGGGTAGTGAAAGTTATCTCATGGCACAGCTGAATAGGGAAACTGGTATTAGCTGTACTAACGAAATAGCATTTTCGGTATTTTAAGCTGCATCTTTACTAATCCTGCCCAGAGAAGCTGAAGGCTTTTGTTCTCAAAGAAATAATACTGTGGGTTTAGAGAAAAAACGACACTCAAGGAAAGGGTGTTGCTAAGAAAAAAAATAATTGGAGTAGAAATACTGCAGATGAAAGAGGGGAACAATTCAAAGGAGGAGAGATACAGAGGAGCTGCGCTCTTCTTATATTCCTTTAGCAACCTTTTCTGAGGTGTCCAGACACTCATTTGGGAGGGCGTTTCTGCTCTCTCAGCTATCCCTGCTCTTTCCTCCTCTATCAGACTTCAGCGTGGTACTTCCCAAATCTCTCAGGCGTGCTCTGCTGACTTAACTTCAGTGTGGTAAATGGGTCACAGCATCCAAGGTGGAAACATGATCCTGCTATGGCTGAACATGTTTATTGGAGATTGAGAATGCTGAGAGGAGAGCTTATTTATTTCTGAGGTGGCAACCATCGTTGTAAACCTTCAACCTCTTATTAAAAAGCCAATAAGCAAAGAAAAGGCAACTAGAATGGGTAATCTGAAGTAATTGCAAGCACTTACGTTTGAGCAAAATCTCATATTCTCCTTTCTTCCAAGCCATGAAGAACATTAGAAATTCCTTTGGCATGGCCTTTATAGTGGTTAATGATGGCAACAAGCATTCCTTTGGGCTACATAAGGAGGAAAAGACTAAAAAAGCATCCAGGGCTCCATTGCTGTAACTAATGTACAATTCTGTTTCCATGAAGGAAAAATATATCCAAAAGGGACAGACTTTTTAGCTTTGTTTTCACTAGAGAACAGATTTGATATGAGTGACAGGAGTTTCAGGAGGGAAGAAAAACACCAGGAACAGCAGGAGATGGGGGAAGAGGCAGGACAGGAGGTCAGCTTTTAAACGTCAGATTGTCCTGGAGGATGGGGTCAAAGACCCTCTTCGGAGCCCTGGTATGGTGGGTTTCCTCACATCCCACAGGAAACTGGCAAATGCAGTAGCCATCTCCTGCTCCTGTTGGGTGGATTCACAGCCCAGCCACTTGCTTGGCTGGGCCTGTCCCACTACAACAGCCCGGAGCAGGGGGCTGGGGGACATCAGTTCAGCCCCAGCTCTGGGCATTGGAAACCTCCTGGGGATGGGGACCAGCTGGACATGGACATGGCTCCGTGGGGCCCCATAGGCCATGCACGGCAGGGCTGTTGGGAGCTGAAGGTTGAAATGAAGGAGGTATTGATTGACTCACAGTGTTGCAGTGGCAGCTATGTCAGAGCTGTAGCAAATATAATAGGGGCAATATATGGGGGAGAGAGGAATTATTCTGAAGCACAAAGTCATTTATTCCTCCAGTCATTTCAAGCGCTGTAATAAAAGCATTCACTTTGTGCAAACCTTTGCATGCTGTCAGGTCTAAGGTGAAAGGAAGAGCAAAGAAGGAACAGGAGTGACATTAGCTGCAGTCTGGTGTGTGCTGTCCTCTGTCTTATAGCTACCCATTTAGTTTATTTATGCATTTGAACTTGCTACAGTTCACCCTCCTTTCTCTCTGCTGCCCCTTCCCTGTGCAGGGCTCTCCCTTCTCCCTCCTGCCCGGTCCCCCATGCTGCTCCTTGCTGCCTGCCCTGGCAGGGCTGGGACAGGGCTCCTGGGGCTGGGGCAAAGCTCCATAGTTGGCTGTGGAAATTTCACACCGTGATAGCTTTCATGGGAAGGGTGAGTTAATTAAGCCATTAAATCCTTGCTTATCTCTGGCAGGCAAAGTTAGGGAGTCACCTTTACTGGAACTATTTCAAAGCAAAAGAACTTGAGTTCTGTTTTCTCCTTGTTTCTCTTTCACACAAAGCCCAGCATTTTAAAGCACGGATTGTTTCAAGCTTTAAAGTAGCTCGTGTTACTGTGTGGTGTATCTTGTGGTTGATTGTACCAGTTCTGCCTTAGCCTTTTGGAACATAAAAGAATTTCCTTCTTTCCTCCTCAATGAATTCTCAGGAGCACATAATCACCCTTCTGGTTTCTTTCAGCTATTTTACAAATCAGAAAGTCTTACCTGTGCAAGGCAAACAATTTAATCTGAACAATTAAAGAAAACCAGCTTAACTGGAACCCACTGCCATCGTTTAAGTCTTTTTCCCAGTAGTGCTTTAGGGAAATGATGGTGACTGGAGAGCCAGTGAGAATCTGGTTTATTTTTCCAGGAAGGGCTGAGCCCTGCAGTCAGTAGTGTGCAGGCTGAACTGCTAAAAAGATTCCTCAAAAAAGGCCTGATGAAAAAGCTCAGAATATTGTTCTCTGAAAAAAACAAAATGTTGTTCCCTGTAATGGCAGAGCTACTGAGTTTTTACTGCATTTGAAAATCATGTCTTCTTACAAATATATATTGGAGGAGTCATATCACAGATTCTGCAATGCATTTAAACTGTAAGTTTTCCTTCATCATTTCATGACATGTTTTTATTCTTATCATTTTCAACAGATTCCTCTGTTGGAAAAGCGTACGACCACTCCCAAGCAGAACTGGTAACTACCTTGGTTTTAAGTTCAAGTAAACAATGGCTGAACCCTGAAACCTGTTACTCCCAAAATCAGCACATAAATTTTGAGGGATAAAAGGAGATTTGGGGTCTTTATATGCTAAAAGAATTTAAAATTTTTAACTTTAGTGGCTGCGACTTCCTGTGTTCAAGCCTTCTCAAGTGTGAAGAAGACTTGGCTTTAAAATCTTATTGTCAAGGTTTAAATTCCCCGCAAACAAATAACTGCTGGAAGCTTTAAAGGAAACAGTCGAGATTGAAACACATCCTATAGAATTTCAAAACCAAACTTCATTGGCTTGTAAGACCTACTTAAAGCAAAAAGTATCTATAGCTACTTCTGTTCTTCTGGAAAAAGAAATGTGGATCTGGAAATACCCCGGCCTTCTCAGACAACATTGATACTCTTGTCATGCAGTTAGTCATCTGGGGGTATTTCAAAGACAGGGGGTTTGTGCCGTGGGCTACATCAGATCCTTTGAAGTTTCTCCCCTGCTGCATTTCAGTTATAAATTGTAATTTCTGAGTGTGGTATTGCTAACCTCAGAATACTCATTGTTCTCTGCTCGGCTATTTTGGTACTTTACACATAAACTTAATCTCACAGTTAGGTTAAAAAGTAGTCTTTTATGTAAAGATAGGCTTCTGCAGAGCCTTTTTATTTACTTGCTTGTTTGTTTGCATGGGGGGAGAAGTTGGAGTTGCCAAGCCCTCTTCTTTTGTAATTAAATGGTACACTTGGAGGCAAAAGGAAAATACATAGCGGTTTGCTTATTCAGGAGGAAAAGGTTGATTTCATTTAACAGATTATATTCTTGAAAAGAAACAGGAACAAAAATAGATCATGAGCCAAATTCTGCCTTTAGCTACATCTTGCAATCTGAAGTGATGCCAGAGTAGTGCTAGGGAGTGGGTCCCTGAAAAACTGTGGAGGTTGTGGTGGGAGGGAGATAATTGCCTCCCTCTGACAGTGAGAAAAATTGACCCTTGATCTGCTTCTCTGCCAGCTCCAACCTCTGTCTGCAGCAGGGGGAGAGGCTGGGGAAGGTGCTCTGCACATGAAGCTCCCTGGGCACAGCACAGACCAGCTGTGAACCACTGTGGAGAACAGGGTGTCTGTGACAAGTGAGAGATGCCGGCTGAGGTCACCACTCTGAGGAAATACACCACGGGTTTGCAGTCACCTCGAACAGAGTGTGGAGAGTTCATGCACCTCTTCTTCAGTGCTAGCTCCCACAGGCAGTCTGAATACTGAATTCTGCTCTTGAAGATACCTGGATGAACCAAGGGCTGGAAACAATTTCTGCATGTTGTCTTGTGGGTTAGTCTTAGGATCTAGATTTTGTTCAATGAAAGCCAATTATTGCTTCGTCTTGGGGTACCTCTGCAATGAGGTGCTGCAGTGAAGAGCACTCATTCCAGGTAGTTCAGTGCTATTCCGCACACCAGGCAAGGACCAGTCTTGGAAGGGCATAGGTTTGTGAAAGGTAATAAAATCTTCAAGATTTTAGTTGCACTTCAGGTAATTCCTCCTCTCTTTTTTAAGATACAGACAGAATGCATTGTATGTATTACAGTGACAACATCTCATCCCTATTTACCTTCCTTCTCAACTCCAGGTTTCAGTGAACGCAGAAGCAGGAGAGAGAAGAGGGTGGGGAAGCCTACAGAAGATGAGGGTGAGCCCTTTTTCTCTCTTCCAAAAAAACCTCTAAACCACAATTGAAGAATTTTAATTACCGGGAGTCCCCTCTGCATGTTTCAGGAAACTCGAAAAATTTCAATTAGGAAATAAAAAGGGGAAAGGAAATAAAAGAATTCCCAGGTTTTGTCATCTACTATGAACTGCCGTGATTCAGCATTTCCCCTTTTTGGGTGGAATAAGGTGAGAAGAGGGCTTCTGACGTTAGGGATTGGCATCCTAAAAGGGGAAACCATTAGCAGTGGCTAGTACACCAGCAGGTAGTTTTCAGGAGCTCACTGACAGGGAGCAACAGCTACTGTTGAGGATAATCATGTTCAAGCTCTGCAATTCTGTCATTTAAAGGTTTGATATTTTGATTCTCATCTCCACCACTCCTTTACAAAAAGCGAAACACTGAACAATGGCAGATACTTAAGGAATAATGTAAACCCAGGAAAAATACAGAAATACTATATAAAATACTTTCTTGGCCATTTGCAGCTTGTGACCACCTTAGATAGAAGGGATGACTCCTATTAAATGGTATTTAATGGCTTTTTCTGCCTTTTTATCCTCTCTCCTTGAAATTCCAGGAACTTCACAGACTCCTAGTGTACTGTAACAAGGAGCTTCACAACTTAACGCTGTATGGTGCTAATGAGTACTTTCCATTATTTAGCTTTTGTTTCATGCCTCCTGATTTTTTGTATCATAAGAGAAAGTTGTTCACTGCTTTTATTTGCTGCGTCAGTCATGATTTTATCATACTCTGGCATAAGCTAGTTGATGTCCCTACTCCTTGCAGGGGTGTTGGATTAGACGACCTTTAAAGGACCCTTCCAACCCAAACTGTTCTATGCTTCTATGATTCTATGATACATCGTCTGCCTCCTTAATTTCTTTTCCCTGAGGAACAGATGACCTGGAAAACAGAAGTGGATGAAATCCTTCCAGGTATATTTGGCACAACACACAGTCATGAAGGGTCTCCTCGTAAATGCAAATGCAAACCTTAGTCTCTGCTAAAGTCTCCTTTCTTGAAGGAATGTCTTTGTGCAGGATAACACTCCAATTTGAGTCCTAAAAGCAAGACCTTGACCTTTTGCCAGTCTAGTTAAACCAGCTTTACAAGCATTATGAATCCTGGGCTGGTTCAAAGGTTTTGAACAACTGTACATTGTTTTGAATCACAAGTAGCAACAAAACCTTTGTGTTACATTCCCATGACTAATTCAGTGAAAACGTTAAACTTTAGAGGAATAAAATGTTACTTTCAAGGCTTTTAGATAAACGTTATACTTCAGGGAAGTATTTTTAATATTTGCAGTGAGTGTTTTTCTTTGGCTCTTCTTTCTTTAGTACTAATTGTACCTTATTTCCCAACGAAATGCAGCTGCCCTCCTGTTTTGGGGGGCTCTACTTTGCATTTGTATTTAAGGTATGCAGGAATTTGAAAGTGTTAAGAGGCTCTGATGCTCTGAAGCAATGGTTCTACTGCTCCACCTGCAGGCCTGAGGCTTATCTTTAAACGCGCTTCGTACGGACCCAAGGCTTGCATTTCGGGGGTAGAGGTACGACATCAATGGAATTGAAGACCTGGCAAGCGATTTTATTGCTATTTGGTTTGGGAATAGTTTTATGTTGGAGAAAGTGAAAATATGTATCTGGAACCTGTAAACCACACTGTTTGGTTTGACTACAAATGTTTCCTGACTTCACTTTACACTCACAGGCTGTTCTGGTTACACCTGCAAGTGCCCCGGAGGATTCTGGAAGATAACTTATTGTGAGACAAAACCAGCCCTTGCTGCCCTCCCTGCAACAAGACTTTGGCATGAGACCTCGGAGTGAAACCACACTTCATCTCAGACATAGCTGGGAAGCTCAAGGACAGAAGGGAGGAAAAAACCAGCTGGGAAGCACTAAACAAATCTGAACACCCGCAAAGCCTGAACACCCACACCTTATTCTACTCAAGTGGTCTTGAAGTGTGTTTACAGACCAAAGAGCTGTGAATTGTGCTATTTGAGTGTTCTGGGAATTACTGTAGGAAATCAGCGTAGGAAGCCAGAGTTAGTATATTATATTCACAGATCTTAGGATGTTGGTTTGCTTTCTGTAAAATTCTACTCTGCTAAGGAGTTTTTGATAGCAGAGCCTTTCCTACGAAGCATCAAATACACGCTGGCCTTATTTTAGTAAAAAGCAAAGAGGAAGGAGCACATTGCAATGCAAAGGCACAAACCCATCTGACTCTGGACCTGCTTGCAGGACAGAACTGATGATTGGACAAGAATCTGATCATGTCCACAGGGGAGTGGAAGTGGTATTTCAGGTTCAGAGAGGGCTCTATCAAGGTGCCGTCATTGCTAGTCAGGTCTTCCTCTTTGCTAGGTCAGGAGAGGTGCATACATTGCCCTTGGCTAAGCACAGTGGCAGGCACAGTGCTGTGATGAACACCAGCTCTGCACTGTGCCTGGTTCTGATGTCTGTTCATAAATGTGCTTTCTTTGCTGCTTGTTATGCAGCTCAAAATATGGCATCTAACAGGCAAGAAAGCTTGCAGAATGCAAACATGGAACACCTGTTTGCCTGCCTTCACAAGTAGTTCTCACCCACACGGTCTCTTAGACCTCTCTTGCTTATGCTGCTCATTCGACTTTTAGTCCTATAGGTGCAGAACCAGTGAAGCCTTTGCCAGGAATCAATAAATGCAAAGCAGCAGGCAGATAGCATGCAGCCCATTAGATACCAGATGCTCATACCAGGGTGCTTTCCTGTATCAGCATACCAACAAACCTGAGAGAAATATCTGAAAAGGACTCCCTATATCTAGGGCCTTGCATATCTGTGCAGTGTCCTTGAAACACAGCTTTCCAGAATTGGATGTGATGTGATTTTTAGCATCGTTACCACAGAAACTAAGCAAACAAGCCAACTCTTGTTATCCCTCAGGCCTATGTCCAGGCACAGGACACTGCGCAGTCTGAAAGAGAAGTGCCCACTGCAGCTGTGAGCCTTCTCCCAAACTTCCATCATCTCAATGTAAATCACTTCTAGCCATGAACTTACTTAAACTTCTCTGTTTCCCCAGTGTACATGTTATTGGTGTTTGCACATTTACTGCTGTTTGCTCTTTTAGTAGGGGCACCTGGGGAATACCAAAGTTGCATTTTGTTTAAGTGTAGGAATGGTTTTGTGAACACTTGGTGTTTCTCATGCAAGATCCACAAAGCACCTGCAGCACAAAGCCTTTGTACAGATTATGAACCTACCTCTGCCTTGAACCCCAGTATTTAACATTCATGGGGCACCAAAAGCACAGCCAAACATGGTGCACCGTGGGACTTAGGCATCTCATATAATGTGTCCTGTGTGGTCAGGTTTTCCAAAGGGACATCAAAACCTCTGGAAAGCCACTGACTCTTCATGTCCCAGCCATGGCATGGGAAAGCTATGTCCTTTGTTTTCCCATGTGCTTCGCAGAAACAATTACAGTTTGAAACAAGTATTGCTCTGTTGTCTTAATTTTCCTCTTAACAGCTACCATGTATGGCTCATTTTCCCAGCCACTTTCAGTCCTCTTAAGAGGGGAGAGCTGAACAAGTTTTGCTCTGTCAGACAGTAGAAGGCTTCATTGCTTTATGCAGGAGAGCACAGGGTGCTTCAAGGGGAAAGCTGAGTCTGTTAACATGCATCAGAGAGAAGAAGAGCTTATGGTGCTTTAAGCTTCCATGCAATGAGGACTAGCCCGTGTATCAGGGATTCACATGACTCTGTCTTCATGCAACTGCATCTGCCTGCTGTGTGCAGCATTTGTTCTCCTTTCCCTCTTGGAAGAGAGATCCAAAGGCACAAGCAATGGCATTTACTGCCCTAACACCGTCATGGCATAAAGAGCTGCCATACCCACAGCTCTCTGCTGGCAGTTTGAAAACGTCAGCCTACCTGAGAAGCTGGACTGGGTGTGGAGAGAAGAGCCCTTCACTTTGTCCCAAAGACTGGAGTTACGTGTATCCTGTCAGGATACCGTGTATCCTGCCAAGACACAAGTGATCCTTTTACCAGTGCATTCCCAGGGGAGCTGTGAGAAGCTCTTTTGTGAAAGACTGTTGTTTGAAAGATGTTTCATTTCGTATCAGATAGTTTGAACCTGAACTAAGCAATTTTGAAAGCATGTCTATGCAAGCATGTGAGGCAGACTGGAATCTAAACAACATACCTGCCCTTGGGGTGGGCTCTCC
The DNA here is from genome assembly GCA_039877255.1 of Loriculus beryllinus. Classification (NCBI taxonomy): domain Eukaryota; kingdom Metazoa; phylum Chordata; class Aves; order Psittaciformes; family Psittacidae; genus Loriculus; species Loriculus beryllinus. Next base: position 8,913 of record JBCJKH010039165.1, read on the forward strand.
CCATGTGTACCTGTATCTGACCCTTTCACGGTATTTTTGTGGGAGGCATGCACAGCAGGAAGGATGGTGAGGGACAGCTCCTCTCTGCAGCACCTTGGGCAAGCACGGCTCTGCGTGAGAACTGCAGAATTTCCGCTGTTGAAAAGGAGGAGGGAAAGAAAGCGCGGCAGCCCTCACAGCTGCTCCCCGGGCTGTTTGCACGGGAGTGGGAGACGTCAGTGGGGCTCAGAGAATCATTAACTGCCCCTGCCAAGGTTGCTGGCCTCAAGGACACAGAGCCGTGGTGCGCTGGAAGACTGCAGGAGCAGCAAAACAATTTGCCGGTGTTGGGGGAACCAGAGCACCTCGTCCATGAAAGGCAGAGCTCTGCACACACCTATAGAGCTGTATCCAGGTTTGTTTCTGGCGTTCTTCATCCCTGATGCTGACACAGCACAAGGATGTGAGCAATTGATGTCCTGAAAGCTGTTTCTTTAATTTTAATTTTTTTATTATTGGTTTTTTGCTTTATTGCCGTTCAAGGGAAAATTATTCCCAGATGTCTAACTGCTAAATTTCTGACATCCTGGTCTAGTTGGCTTGTCTTCAAGGTCTTGTTTTCCTTACTGGACAATGTGCTCCCTATGCTCTGGTTGGTATCTGCGTTGCTGGGAAGATTAAACTCATCTCTCCCTCACAAATACCTGGCAGCTCCCTCACTTGCGGTGCAATCAGTGAAGCCTCGTCTCCTGGGTGAGAGCAGAAAGCCACCTCCTTTCCTCATGACCTTGAGCACAAGCAGAGCCTTTATCTGTGATTACTTGTTTCTTGCGGTACACAAAATGAAAGCAATAATTGTTCTATTGGTGTGGAATGCATATTTTGACCTTGTTTCTCACTCCCCAGCCCAGGCGAAAATAAAGAGCATTTGGGGAGATGGAAGGCAGATCCCCCCTGAACTGTGTGCCCTCACCACCTGTGTGGGTGACTGCTTTCTCTAAGGAGATCCCCTCTCCTATCACCTTAACTATAAGAGTCAAACTCCATCTATGCTCGCTTTCAGTGATGGCATCCTATTTCCCAGTCAGACCTTGTAGCTGCTGTGCATGGTGCCTGACCTGTGCACGGTGCCTGAGGTCCCTCCGCTGACAAGTCCCATGACTGCAGCCCAGCTACCTCCCAGTGTCCTGTGCCCAGGGCTTCATTCCCCAGACATCAGCCCAAGGCCACAGAGCCTTCCTCCTGTCCCCCATCCTCCATGTTTCTTTATAACATGACCCGGTGTATGGCATCCATGTGCACTGACATCCATCCATCCATCCATCCATCCATCCATCCATCCATCCATCCGCCCATCCATCCGCCCATCCATCCTTCCAGAAAAGTCTTAGTGTTTACAAACTTAAAGGTCAGTGCATCTCACTGGGCATGAGCAGGAGAAACAACCAGCCTTGTAGGAAGACTGCTATGTTACTGAGTGTAAGTTTCCTTTTGTGCACTGTAAGCATGATCCTGAGTTTTCAAGGCTTGTTCTCACCTTCTTTTTTATTGCAAGGAAGGTGCAAAGTGCTGCCTGCCCGCAATGCCCTCATGTACTGCAATTAACATTTTGACCACTGGATGTTACCCTTGCTCCAAACATCAGCAGGGGAATGCAGGATAAAGACTTCCTGGCAATGCAATCTTCTAATTTATTGACCTAGAGCCTAGATAAATCAGACAGTGCCCTGTGAATGCAGTTGCCTTCCCATCAACTAAAGATGAATAGTTAGAAAGCTATTACTCAGATATAAGGGAATGTCTGCATCCAGAAACATGCAAACAATTAATTAAATAAATGGTACTGGGCTAGATTTTAGTAATGAAGAAGCAAGGGATTTTTCAAACAATTGGGCTTGGGAATTCTAGCAAACGGTTTGGTGTGTATTATACTAGTGGTGCAGGAAGCCCAGAGATAAACCACATTTTTTAGGTACCTCTGACCTCTTACACTGCACTCATTAATCCACCTCCCCTAGAAGAGTTAGTAAGCCTTATGTGTAAGCAGTCTATTCTAAAAGTCTGTGTGTTTATTATTATTATTCTAATCATATGCAAACATTTTTGAACACTGCCCAGATCTCTATTTTTGCTGTCTACTACATGCCTTCCCCCAGCCTTTCTGTATGGATCCCACACACTTTGTGCATATAGATTTCACTGATGTGAAGTCTTCCTATTAGATGAACACAGTTGGTACAGTTGAAATGTGCCTGGAGCAATTCATCACTTATTGATTGGCACCTCTGTGGAATACTTCCTTCATGCACAGCGCGTTGCAGGAGCTCCTGTCTCCATCTTCCCCAGACAAGGAGAAGAGCCTTTGAATTTTGAATTTGAATTCATGGTAATTTGTCCACCCATAGGTGGACTCTGTATGACTGGATAATATATCCATCTGTAGGTGGTCACAACCATTACTACAGTCTACATAATCGGACAGTAGTTCCTTGTGTGGCTGCAAACCAGTTGTCCACAAAGGTGGTTCTGTGGCTTTGGGTGGTTCCTTTTGATTCCTCACATATTGCAGGAAACATCCCAGGAACTATGCCCCCAGCAAGGCAGTGTTTTCACATAGAATAACTTTATCTGTTATCCAGTAGCTTATTTATGCATTGCCCTATCATTCTACAGTTCGAGCGTCTCAAGTAGACATCTCGAAGAACAGGTTTTGCACACTTTTCTGAAATCACCATGTGATTCCTGAGGCAGGGTGTTATGTCTGAAGAAACACTTGAAATCAGAGGTAAAACTTCTCTTTTTGACTGAGTGTTGCCACTTTAAAAATGGACAGACAAAAAATCTGAAGTTTGTCTCATCCTCAGGAATTCTTTGAGGCTTGATACTGAAAATAGTTTATTTATCAAACTTTCTCTGTCTCCATTTTGTATACTGTAGTTCCTGCCTTGTCTCTGAAAGACTGCTGCTGGGCTGATGGGGTATTTTAACACAGAAAATGTGGGAGCTTTTTGAATTGACATGTAAAGCTTTTTGCATATTTGAACCTCCTAATCTAACTCTGCTTGCTTGCTGGAGCAGAGCAGCCTACATCTTTTGCTATGCCCTTGCCTGTTGTCATGATTGACACACTGGATTAACATGAAGAATAATAGCAAAGTGTAGCTCCGTAGTGCATAATCCTCAGTGCTTTAAATTAAAACTGTCTGCCGTGGGGCATGAGAGTGACTGGAGCAGAACTTTGCCCTGCAGGCACTTTTTGCACCATCCCATCTGATGTACCAAATACTAGGGATAGAAATGTCCATTTTGCTCCTTTGGCTTTTTCTTTATAAAGTTGTTTTTCTTTTTTTCTAATATATATTTTCTTTCCTGAGACTGTTGCAAACAGCATATGAAATACAATGTTCAAACCATGGCACAGCAGTGGAATGCGTACAGCAAGCCAGAGCAGTATAAAATGTTCAAAGAATGAATACATGCACATGTAGATCAAGTAAAATGAGGGATCCCTGCACTCACTTCTTTCTTGGCTTTAACACATTGCTACTCCTTAGGAATTTGCCTGGAATGTCTTCTTTTAGCACCCTTCAAATGAACAGAGTTGGTGGCCTGACATTTGGTCCTTGGAGTCTTCTCCTTCTCACATCAATTCTCTTTCCAACAGCTTGAGGAAGCAACCTGAGCTTACTCTAACCCTGCATAAGACATGTGGGATACCCAGAGTAGAATAGATCAAGTTCAAAGCATCAGATTACCCAATCCTCTTGAATTTAATCAGAGGCTGGTTTCGTGATTTCTTTGAATTGCCCATGAGTTAATCAAAGTAAAATCTTGCCCAGATTAGCTCTGAAATGTTTGGAGAGGTTAGTCCAACTGCAGGCCAGAGCAGCATTTACAACAGCTTTATCTGCAGGAGCTTTTGCTTCCCCCTCCTCCTTTCCCCTCTCTTCAGGACCGTTATTTCTTGCTATGGGCTGGAAAAGCATCTGCTGTGGGAGAAGATGGAAATATGGGACACAAATTACTGTGATTTATTTGCTTTTCATTAAACGTTCCTTTAATCTTCCATTCTTTCATGTACAGGGCCAACACCTCTATAGAAGAAGAGACCCAAGTCTCTTTTAAGGGTACCTAATCGTGCAAAATTCCCTGCACACACTTGTCTCTTTTTTCTTCACATATTCTTTATGTGAGATTGCAGCAGTGATAAGCCTCTTTGCCATACCTGAATTTTGCTCAGAGCAACCAATATCTGAGAGCTAGGATGAGAAAAATTTGAACTGTTCATTTCCCACAGCAGTTTGCCAACCCGTGGGATGAAAACTGATAGATCAATAAATATAGATAGCCAGGTTTTTAAGCTTTGCACACAGAAATAGAGGTCTAACTCACTGAATGTCTGAAAGCTAAGCGGTTAGACACACTTGCATTTATCATTTAATGATAATGTAAAATCGACTATTTCTGAATTATTACTTTACATCTAAAACTTTGCAGTTCCCTCCTACATCACATAAAAGCCAGAATGCACTAAATACCTATGTTGACTTCCACAGACGTAGGATCCCTGTAGGACCTGAACATCAAATGTTGGTTTCAGGCTGTACCATATCTGGTGCTGAGAAAGAGTTTATAGTGGGCATCTGTTGTTACATCTTAGCAACATGTAGAATGAGGATGGGGAAAAACGTCCCTAGTTTTCCTGTTCCGGCACAAACCACGTGTCTGTTGCTATGTCTGGAACAGAGCAGCCCTGGACGTTCCATCAGCTCAGATCCAAGTGCTCTGACAGTGATTGCTTCAAACACCACCTTGGGCAGTCCACTCCATACACCCCAGCGCCCTGCCTGCTGTCCCCTGCAGGAGTCCCTGCAGCCCTCCAGGGTACCGTGGCTGAAAAGCTGCTCTCTGGGGAGTTCAGGTCCCTGTCAGTGTCCCTTCTCACCCTCAGAGGCAGACAAGTGATATCAGATTCCTGCTGGTTGAGGAGGGAATTGCTGCCTCCAAAACCAGGCCGGTTGCTCGTTCTTCCTAAGGCAGTCACTGGGAAGCAGTAGGTCAGGATTGCTCTGCCAGTGGGAAGTCCTGTGAAACATCAAAATGAACCCCTGAGTCAGGATTTTCCTGTTTGATTCTGCACACTTTCTATTCTCTCCTTTCTTCAAACCTACCTTAGGCTCTATCTGATTTACAACATGTGTCTGATTCTATGTGACTGCTCACCTTCAAATAGTTGATATTTAAGTAATATGATAAGCACTAAAAAGTTTCTGTATTTAATATAGATTAACTGGGCCACGTGTCCCCCTCTGGCTCTCAATGTGCCTGCTCTTCTTCATTACTGTCTCTTATCTTAATTCTGCCAGTATATAGTACAGAATGAATAAAATTAAAGCAACCACATTAATAAGAGTTTTTCTGCCTCCTTTGACAGGCACTAGCATTTGTATGGAAGAATGGGAAAGGAGAGGTTGCTCTGTATCAATTTCCATCCAGTACTGATGGATCTGGCCCCAGCACAATTGTTCAGAGCTGTTTCTTTCTGTGTCTGTTCATAGAACTCAAAAAGGGCAAGGGAAGCCACTGGGCTGCCCATCCAACTCAAGCCTTCCCACAGTGACCAGACTGCTTTGAACAATGTTTAAACATG
>JBCJKH010039165.1:14641-31068 GCA_039877255.1 Loriculus beryllinus
TCTTGTTAAAGCCGCATTAACAGAATGGTCCCTTCCATCTGGTCCAGATAAGGTGGCATATGTGTTTAGTAGTGGGAGCAGTAGTAGCAACAGCATGTAAGTTGTGGAATATTTTGCCAAGGACAGACCAGATCTTCTAAATGGATTACATTAATCTACAAAGATAATCCCCTGGGTTTTCACTCTCCCTGCAAAGAAAAGTGAGCAGTGTGCTAAAAAGCTCTCCCCAGTAGTTTATCGAAACCTGGCTTCTCCTAATCCCCCAGTTTTAGCCCTGAAAATTAAAATACACTTGCTTTCTCCTTTTATCGTGGAGTCACTCAGCACTTAGCCTGCTGGAGATCTGGGGAAATTTTAATTCGCATTAATGACACAGTTCTCTTCTGACTGCTATCTGTCTAAGGAGATTAGGAGAAGGTGGAGAAAATGATGTGTCTAAACGAGGATGGAATAACTGAAGCTCTTTTCCAGGGCACTGTGGGCACATCCGCTCCTGGAGCACAGCTGGCTGCACCCAAGGTCGGCTCCTCCGCTGATAAGGGCTGTTGTGAAGAAGCACAGAAGCGAAGGCCTGCTGCTCCTGCCTCATGGGAACTGCTTTTTAGCTGAGGCTTTACCCCTGGTCCTGTCACTGCTATGCCCCAGTGATGCCCCATGGCTCCTGTGATTCTGGTCCTGATCCAGCTCCACTGGCTCAGCTTCCTGCCTCACCCTGGGACATGTCATGCAGACCTACTTGATGACATGCTGTCTGTGTGTGACTCCGGTGACTACCCTGGACCTGATCCTGCCCTAGACTGGCTGCTCAGCATTCTGGTCAGTTGGTGAGAACTCTGTCCCACTGGCTGTGCTGCCACCGAGCAGCACTGCAGTCCTCACAGCACCCAGACTCGTGTTTGGGCTTCCCAGAGAAGAATTCAACCTCACTGATTAATACTTCTTTCAATTCAAAACCCAGGTGAGACTGAATTGGCCTTGTGTGGCCATGTGATACTGCTGTTTCTGCCCAGCTCATTATTTCCACTGAGTACTAGAAGATTTGTCAATATTTATTTTGCATCCTCAGTAAAAGTCAGCTTGCTTAAGCTGAAGTCAATATAAGCTGCTGCAATATATGCTGGCTGGAAAATTTGTCCACATTTTCTAAACACTTCCGTTTCTGAAGTGTTCTGTACTTTTAGAACAAGAAATATCTTGTATTAATATTTCTATGTTAATATTTTCCCATTATGCAGATCAGAGAGTTGGGGAAATGACACTTTTCCCTCAGTGCTATTTATAGCTTTTGACAGCTTCCTGTCATCGATAAAGCAGAGTCAGCAGGCTGAAGACACCAAGTTATGTTTTTATTAAAAGTATTATTCAGTTGTCACACAATGTCACACATAAACATCTTGACAAGTTTCTAATGAAGCAATGTCATATATGCAAATGGTCTCTGTTTCTACTGTCACTTTTGCAGTGGCTATAAGGATATGACATCAGCAGAGAGAGAAGGGAATGGGGGCCCTAAACTCAAATCCACCCCTCCTGATTCATGGGTGACCCTGGGATAAGCACAGGGTATAAGAATAGATGCATATCTGTATGACAGCAATGTTAACTTTCCAGATGTATATACCAGGTACTAAACAAATGTTTAGAGGCACCATTTTCACTCTATTTCTCATGTGAATAAATGCTGTCAGATTGATTTCCTTTATAAAACTCAGCCCTGATGTCAGTTGTGGTGTATTATGTGGAGATTACTCAGACATCTCCTGTTGCAGTATGCACTTCACAATAAGCAAAGATATATCTCTGCATACTGCACTCACCACCAAAATCTTGCCTCATGAATGTACACCCTGAGTAGTTCAGGGACTGATCATGAGTAGCTGTGCAAGCCTGGGACTCATACTGCAAGTCTGTATTTATGGTGCTCCTTGGGTAGATTTTACAACCTACAATTCAATTCCTTGTACTACAGCTACATTACTGAAAATCCCAAAGCTAGGTAGTGTGAAGCTGCTCTGGAGTCACCACAGTGGTGTGGCACTGCAGGTACTTCAGACTGCTGCGATGCAACAGGGTGATGGACAACGACAGGAACAGCAATAGAGTACCATGACTGACTGAGCCTGTGAAATGTGTTTCCATTTGTATCTGGCATTATTTTGCCAGAAGAGATGATAGCAAACGTGGGTTTGGAAAGTGACTTCTGAGCACGAGGCATCAGATCTGTGGTGAATAGGTCTTGCAGATTGATGTGTAAGCAACAGTGTTGTTTTTGTTCTCTAAGTAAGTCCCACTTTTTCTCAGTTCTTGATTATATATGTCATTCACCTTGATTTTTCTTCTTTTCTTAATGGAGCATGGCTAATTAAGCTGTTTTGACTCTGATGTGCATGTGATCCAGACAGGGACAGCATTGTGTCATTAAAACTTCCCAGAAGGCAGAAAGATGAGTCTGAGGACATGTTCAGCGTGTTACCTCAACCTTCCAGATTGGAAAAAAAAGTGAAAAAAATCAGAATCATATCAAACACCATTTTTTTAGTCATTTTCATGATTTTGAAGGTTTTATTCTGTCTTCAACAGTGGCAATAAGAAGGAAGCTGTTTAGGGAGAGCGTGTGATCCTGGTCACTCTGCACTGCTCATTTGCCCAATGCATGCAAGTACACTGGGGCTGTGAAAAGGGACGTTCTTGCCAATTCCTTTTAGTATTTATAGTTCTGTTGTCTGTGAAGAAGAAAAGATAAGGTAAATAAAAAGAAGCCTGATGAGAAAGGAAGACTGTTGGAGCTTTGTCTTCTTTTCTTCCCCCTAAGAGCCACCTCAGGGTGCCTTCCTCTGGCTGCTGGTCTCATGTTGTTTCTGCCCTCCAGTCTGCTGTTCCTTCTGCTCTGCTCTGGGTGAGGGAACCATATGGTTTGCAGGCTGGGAGGCTGCAAGCAATGCATGATAAGCAGCAAGAAGGGAATTCACTGTCAGCAGACCAGGCTGTTTAACTATAGCTCCTATAACCATTCACTGCACAGCACCTGGAGGTGTTCTGAGGAGAATCCTATAAATATCAAGTGGAAGGTACCAGCATTTACCCTGGCTTTGATAAATGAGTACACGTGCCTTCCAAATGTTGTCTGGTGGCTGTGAGACAGCATAACTGCAGTGAGGTGGCAGTTGCTACAGAAACAGGTTGCTTGAACAGCCAAGTAATTAGGCTAGTAAAAACCAAAGAAATCATCCTTGTGTAAGCGGACTTCCTAAACATCCACACCTCCTATTGTAGGCACATAGACGGAGTATGTACATAGGTGGAGTCTTTATCATCAGCCAGTTTGAGATGGGTTTTTTTTCTGGCTTTTTTTTTGTTTTGTTTTGTTTTTTGTTTTTTCTTTTTTTTTTTTTTGGGGGGTGGAAGGGGGAGGGGAATTGTACATCCTCTTTAAAAATGAAAGAAATGACCACTTAGAGACAGAGGAAGCTTTCCTAAAAGGTTTATCTTCTCCTGGCCTTATTTATTATTTAGTTCTTCAGCTGACACATTTAATACTGCAAGGCACTTGGAGACTCCAGTTTGAAAGAAATATGCTGCACAAAATCAAGCTCCCTCACAGAAGCAGGAAACATCTTTAGAAGATAATTGCTTATTCACAATTAAATAACCTTTATTACTGCTCTGTTCAATAAGGAGAAAGAGTGTGTAGCAATTCTTTAATTTCTTCAAGGTGCATGCTGCATGGGTAGCCTGATTCCCCTCTCATTTTCTGTTTTGATGATAGTGAAAACGTCACATCAGTGAATTCACTCTGGCTGTATCTTGTCAAACATAAGAAGAGAATTAGGTGTGTTATCTGTGATATTTTCTCTTAACACTGAAATTGGTCGGAGACATAGAGCCACATACTGATTTACTTCCTAAACCCCAAAGATAATGCATAGAAGAGATGCAAAAGAAGCTATATACTTTGTCCTAGGCTGTTTTAAGGTGACAGCAGTAGGTAATACATTAAGTGGAAAGCACACTGGAGACACTATCGTGTACTGTGATCACAAGAGGAATAAAAATAGAGTTTAGTGTTCCGAGAGAACAGCCACAAATACTAGTTCTTCATTCAGGTAAGAAGGTACTGGCTGCAAGATGAGCAGCAAAACCATTCATATGCCTCTTGCCTTCACAGTAAACCAAATATTGCTCATTAAAATACTCTGAAGATTTTGATCAAATGATTAATTATCACGGATGTGTTAGGAGGTGAATTGCAGGACATGCTGTCTCACGACTTTTGAACTCACACTCTTCTATACCCTCAACCCGTGGAACCTCAAGATCTGTGTGTATACGGGGCTGTCATGCGTTGACTTCTGGCTGTGTGGAAGAGGGTACATACATCCTTTCAGCAGAAGAACAGACAACCATCTGTTTTCTGAGACCTCCTTACTGGTGCTGAGGATGTTACTATTCATTGTGTTTTGCATGCTCCCAGGGCTTTACAGAACAGATTAAAAGATTTTACTTTTGGATGTAGCCCCTTACTGCAGTGCAAAGTGAGTGGCAATAAACATAAACCCAGCGTACTCACCTGGTGGAGGTTTAAAAGGACAAGACTGTAACCAAAGTTCTGGCTTGCCTTGCAGGGTCCTGCCTGTGGAAACCTGGCCAAGATTCCCCAGCTGCCATCTTTAACTCTGAGGATAAGGAAAATAATAACTGTGAGTTGGAGTGACCAAGTGTGCTCATGGCTGCATAAGGGAGAAATGGAGCAGCAGGGACTGGATGCATATGTGAAAGAGGGCAAACAAGTGTGCACATGAGGGGCTGAATGGATGTATGAACAGTTACATTACAGAGGAAGACATGGAGGATAAATAAATGCAGATTGTAGCTCTGTCCCCTGCTGTACTGCACACCAGGAGCTCTGGGAAGAGCTTTACATTATTTATCTTCCAGCCACTTCCAGTTAGCACTGAGAGGCAGCCACCCTGAAGCGTGGTACTGCAACATGCCTCAACATGACTTTCCTGCAAAATCTCAAAGGAAAACCACCTTGCTAACAGCACACTAGGAATGTCCGTCAGCTTCTGCTGCCATGAAGGAAACACAATCTGTACTGAAACCAAGCCTGGCTATTAGTCAGATTCACACCAGAATCTCAGGCTGTTTATTTAGTGAAGTCATGGAAATGAAAAATGTGTAATAGAAAAATACCATTTGGGGAGAGTGGGGGAGTTTTTCAGGCACAGAATTTTCACAGCTATTCACCCAATTTGCATTTATGCATTGACTTGGAGAGCTGCTGCTGCAGGGAGGACTGAAACTGGAGCTCTCAAGGCATCAACTGAGCAATCTTGAGCTGAAAGAAAGAGCTGAGAGATGCAAATTTGGAATGAGGATGTTAATAGCAAAACATGGCCCAGCTACTGCTGTAGGAGGGCAGAATACTACTCTAAGAGGCATAAGTTCTCCTTTAGGTTACTTTAGGTTATGTACTGCAGGTATACTGCCTGTAATCGGCCAGCAGCATTGCTTTATTGTGGCTTACACACAAACCCCCTCAGTGATTCCACGGACAAGTAAGAATACCCTCATGGCTGCATTTAGCACTTGCAGCAGTGTATAATTCACGCACAAAATATACAGGCTTTTGCAAATGAAAGAGGTACCAGGATTTCCTCTTTGAAGAGAAAAAGTAAAATCGAAACCTGTTCAGGCTGGGGATGGTTCTGTCTGTGCAGAACCACATCTGTGCTTCCATGCTGCTGGTGAGCAAGGAAGTGGCTGCCCCAATTTTGACAAGTTCTGGTGGAGGTTTAGGTGCACTGAGAAATCATATAAACTCTGTGCTGGTTCTAAACAAGTAGGTAATGGTGGGAAAAGAACAGAAGAAGCCTGCTTTATTTGTTCTATTGTGGCTGAAACTGCAAGGATGGTCAGTCTTCTCTGGGGAAACTCCAAGGCAGGATTTTTGCAAGGAGTTTTAAAGTGAGCTTTATAAGATCAGGTAGAAAGTACAGTACTGGATGTAGTGTAAATGGCTTCACAATAGTCTGAAGGAAAAATCTAACTTCCATGAGTTGTGAGGGTGGTGAGGCCCTGGCACAGGTTGCCCAGAGAAGTTGTGGATGCCCCATCCTTGGAAGTGCTCAAGGCCAGAATGGATGGGACTTTCTGGTCTAATGGAAGGTGTCTCTGCCCATGGCAGAGAGGTTGGATCTAGGTGATCTTTAAGGAACCTTCTGTCCCGAACTATTTTACGATTCTATGATATCTGATTTGTGCAGCTCATGTGTTGGAAACATTTCTAAGTGAGATTGTGATGAACTGCCTCATGGCTGGGTAATGGCAGCAGGGAGCCAACAGTGTTACTAGTTAAAGATTAATGAGATGAATAAATCTTTCATCTCGGTGTTTATAGTCTAATTTGTTGCTCTTACTTTCACTTTACATCTCCTGGCTCAGTGAAGTGCCTTATCAATGAAAGCAGCCATTTGCTTAGAAGCTTGAAACAAAGATATTTTTCTCTTCAAGAGGCTAGATCCTGCATTATCAAGGAGTCATGAGGCTTGGCTTTTTGTTTGCAAAATAGGAAGGAAAAGATGTCTGCTGAGGGAATTTAAAGGCTGAAGTTGTGTGGCTTGGGTTATGCAAGCAAGCAGACTTTTGCAATAGTCTTTTTTTGCTTTTAAATCCATAAATGATTTGTAGCAGTTTCACATAATTGGGTCATAGCTTTTTTTCTCCCTTGTAACCTATTAATTGGACTCGTATATATTTCTCCTAGCTCTAGTTCTGCTTTTCTTGTCTGCTTCTAGCAAATGATAAATAATCTTTATGTTTTGGCTTACCAGTAATAAAGCAGACATGGTAGTACCTAGTCATCTCACAAGAGTATACTGAAAATTAACTACAATTTGAAAAGCAATCCTAAATCCTCTGGCTCTTAATTACTGTGTAGTAACTGTACAGCACTGCAGCCTTGGAAATAATTTAGTATTGAATTACTGGAGACATGAGCTCATTTTATTCCTAGTATCAAATTTTAGAACATGAAAATATTCCATTTAGTCTATTTTCTGGAATAGAGTACTTTTGACTGACTGATTAGAAGCAGTTAGTTGACACTGATGTAGTTTAGCTAAAGCTTTATCTACAGTGTTTTTACTACAGTACTAAAGGTGTTTGCTGCAGATGGTAATGCATGTGCAAAGAAAGGATACTGCTGCTCAATCAGTATAGTGGAAACAGCTCAGAAGCTCAAGAACACTTTATCACATCATTCCAAGAGCTATAATTGAGCAAATGCTATCAAAGGAAGTTGTGGTACAAAAGTTAGAATGAGAAGTTAGAAACATTTATTCTGCCCACCAGGAGTGAGCGTGGGAAGGGGCAGGGAAAAGAGAAATACAAGTATTCCTAGATATACACAAGTTTTCGTAACTCTTCAAAGGCGAAAAGTAGTGACATTAACATCAAATTAATAGTTGCATTATATCACTGTCTTTCATGTGGTGAAGCTTACATCTTTCATGCACCTGTGAGCACACCGATGCCAAATTTCTTTAATTTCCTGCAAAATAAGCATTGATATGACCTTTGAGGTCTTAATTAAAATAAGCACAGGGATACTGTTACTTCATTGGGAAATGATGAAATGAGCGGGAGACAGAAAACATCCAAATCCATGGGGTGCTCTAGCTCCCCCTCTAGTGCCTCTGTGGCTGATTTAACACAGGGGTCAGTTTGTAAAAATGATTATTATTTGTATTTTTACATGCCCCCAAGGCTGTGCACCCCACACTTGCTAGCAGCTGTACAGAGTGGGTGTCAGTTGCTGCTGCTGATGGGAGTCTGACTCCTGGCTGACAGCCTTTTGCGTACACCTTTTGCATGGTTACAGGAAAGCTTCATGTAGGCGGTGTCCTGAAGCCTGATCGTTTGATGGAAGGTTTAGTTCCTGTAAGGATTTTGAGATTTAGCCCAGCACAAATAACTGTCTTATAGCTAGGTGACCACTGTGCAATGATCATAGAAGCTTCTCGGTGATGGACTATTCAGATGAAGTTCTTCTGGAGGCATTTCCGACAGCCCTGCCCTAAATGCATCAAGACCCAAAATGATGAGAGCTGCGGGGTAATCTTGCAAAGCATTAAACCAGCCAAGAATTTAACTCCCACTTGCAAAAGTGGCCTTGGACTTGGAGACACCCAGGCATTTAAAGAGGTAGAAAGGCATCCACAGATATTTTCAGCAACATACCACACTTAGTCTGCTGTGCCGTGGAAGCCTATGAGATTTTAGAATCCTTCTAGGCCTGTGCTTATCTACCCCAGTGTTTATGGTCTTGACCTGTAGACACTAAGAAGTGTGAAAGATTTTCCACATAAGGCCTTTAGCAGGAAATGCATGAGTCAAAACTATAGACTCTCTGACTTGTTAGTCAGCTGATACCCAGCCTTAAAGAGACACTTATGTGTTCAGTGTCTCTTTTTGATGGTACAGTTACTTGGGCAAAGGCAGTTCTGCTTTTAGGCGTTTCTAATGCTGCTTCAAGTGGGACACATTGCACAGGATTTCTGATCCAATGTATGCCCCTCTTCAGCTGCTAAGGCTTTGATCCAGTACATGTTTTCAGGGTTATGCCTGGTGCATATTTCGATCCCATGAACAGTCCCATTGGAGGGATTGAACATGCCCTGAGGTTGGAACAGGTTTATGGGAGATAAGAACTTAATTCCCTGCCTAGAAGAGGTAGCTGGACTCAGGTTTATGTTCATAAAATCCTCCTACAGAGGAGCCGAGCTGCTGATGCTCCTTTGCTGCATTTTGAAATAAAATGTTAGACATGTTCCTTAGGACAGATTTCTCCCAGAAGATGATTCAAGCCTGTGAATGAATGGAGGATATTTTGTGCTAACTAAAGTACCACAACCCTGGCAAGCCAAAGCATTCAGGACAGGTTTCTTAGCACTTTCTAGGGCTTAGGTATGTGACTTACATGATTCAGGTCTGAAACACTTTGGGACTTAGCCCTCTGAGTAGACACAGCTCACTCAGCACAATTACAGTTGTACAGTCTTGTTTGTGTATGTCATTAGATCAACATAACAGCTACCCTGAACTGGTATAACCTATCATCATCCAGTTCATCATCTGTCTACATAGGAAAATATCTATTTGGAGGTAACTGCATCTGTGACTACAGCAGGAATGCTAAAGGGCAGCATGGTTCTTTAAAAAATAATTAGTTCTCTTAAATCTGGATTGTTCAGTGATCTTGGCGGTATTAAACACAGAATTATAGAATCAGCTAGGTTGGAAAAGGTCTTTAAGATCATCAAGTCCAACCATTACCCCAGGACTGCCAAGTCCACCACTAAACCATGTCACTAAGGGCCTCATCTACATGGTTTTTTGAATACTTCCAAGGATGGTGATTCCACCACTTCCTTGGGCAACCTGTTACAAGGCCTAATCAGCCTTTTGGTGAAGAAATGTTTCTAATATTCTGCTGGAGCAAGATGCCTACGGACAACACTCAGACAACCAATGTGATCTAGTGAATGCCATTTTATTAAACAAAGTGTTAATCTTATATAGAGATTCTTAGTACAGCTACACAGACTTGGCAATTGTTAATTGGGCACCTTAAACCTAAACAATGCTAGGATTGGATAACACTGTCCTGGGAACTTGCTTCTCAGCTCTCTTTCTCTCACTGATTTTGGTGTCCTTGCAGGTGGTGTTTTCTGTTTTCCCCTCATCAGTTTATCTCAACTACGTGGTCATTCTCATGCAGGCTGCCCAGCACCAAGGCCTCTGGATTGCTCACAAAATGTCCGTTGTCACACAGCCAGTCCACAATATCCAATCTAAACCTCCCCTAGCACAGCTTGAGGCTGTTTCCTCTTGTTCTATCACTTGTTGCTTGGCAGAAGAGACCAGCCACCTCCTCTCTCCATCCTCCCTTCAGGTAGTTGTAGAGAGCGATAAGGTCCCCCCTGAACCTTCTCTTTTCCAGACTAAACACCCCCAGTTCCCTCAGTTGTTCCTCATAAGACTTGTGCTCCAGACCCTTCACCAGTTTTGTTGCCTTTGTCTGGAACCGCTCCAGCACCTCAGTATCCTCGTAGTGACGGACCCAGAACTGATCACAGGATTCGAGGTGCAGCCTCACCAGCGCTGAGTACAGGGGACGATCACTGCCATGGCCCTGCTGGCTGTGCGATTTCTGATACTGGCCAGGGTGCTGTTGGCTGGCACAAGCTGGCTCATGTTCAGCCGGCAGTAGTTCTTCGAAACCTTGGCTGTTTATCCACTGCTGACTGCCTTCCCAGCTCTTTTCAACAAATAGCTGATCGAGAGGGAATGTATTTTAAAACTGGGCTCTGATTCCACAGTGAGAGACCTATCCTATCTGTACAGCACAGCACTGGGAAGGGTCAAGTGTTGTGAGCATGAAAAGAAATGCAACATACAGCTGTGATGTGAGCTGTTTCTGTGTTTGCTGCTCTACTTCTATTCCCATAAGATAAATCGCCCTTGCACAGGACAGGCCCAGACCCCCTCAGGGCAAAGTATTTTGAAGTCCTGTATTTAGGTGGGTAGTCTCAGGTTCAACTAGGCTTACCTTCTATACATGTATGTAGGGTATCTTTTATTTCTATAACTGACTGGAGGAAACAAGAAGTATTGGGCACAAAGCTCAGTAGCTCAGTACAATTCTAGTCCCATTGTCTTTCACTTTTGTCCTTTTTCATAAAAACAACAAGACCTTCAGGACAGATTCAGTCTTTTCTTCTCAGTTCATGTGTTTATATTTTACAATCATAATTGAACTTCCTAGGCAATATTCATATGACTTTTAATAGGCATTGGTTTGATTAAAAGGTGCTCATCAGGCTGGGATTCTATGATTCATGAATCAATAGTTGAGAAGCTGATGCCCTCAAAGGGAGGATTGAAAAGAAACTCCCAGGCTTTTCCAGAGCACACAGAGCATTTCCCAGTCTGAAATATAGGTAGTATTGGACTGGGACCATACAGCCAAAGGGAGGCAGAGCAGCACTGCTGGGCTGCAAATAAGGTGTATCCAGGCAAACGTCCACTCTTTGTGCTGCTGTCTTGCTTCCCCCCCTAAATTGGTTTTGGAAATGGATGAGCTCTGCCCAGTGGAAGGCTCCCATCTCCATCACTCTCTGCAGCCAGCTTGTCTTCACCCATCCCGTGAATTGCAGGGTGCATCCCACCTGTTGGTGGGATGTGTATGAATGTGCTGTATGAATGTATTCATACATGTGTATGAATGAGCCTGTTCCAGTGCTCTCCATGTGGAGGTGATGCCCAGCAACAGCTTTCAGGGATGAGCTCTAACAAGCTTATTAAACATCATCCGTTATTAAACAAAGGCACGGGGATGTTACTTGGCCAAAGGTAACCTCCGTGTGGTGAGAGAGGTGTGTAGGAAGGGGGAGAATTGTGCTGCGACTGCCTGTTAGCAAGCACACAACTTAGAACCTGTTGCATCCTATCACTGGTTTTAGTGCAAATCCCTCTGATGACCTGACTGTGAAGATATATTTTCTAGTGTTTGGTCTAGTGTGAGACCGAATCCCACAGTGTGATCTGGACAGCCCTATGGAAGCTAATAGCTATTAATCCCATCTTGTCCTATCAAAGGGGGCTGTCGGACATTGAAACATACTTTTCCCATGCGGCTTGCAAAGGAAGGTGTTCCTTTAAATGCATGCTTATCCCTTCCCTCTCCAAGAGCACATCTTTTTTTCCACAACATGCCTTTAAAAAAAACAAAAGCGCAAACCAAAACTAAACAGCAACTTACTTCCTTTGCTCTTGAACCAATCAAGCCATGGTAATACTGATCTACACGGACTGTTAAATGTAAAAGGTACTAAACCTGTCCTTGATGCCGAGATTGGCATTGCAGTTGCAGGAAGGAGGGAAGTTGAAGGCTTAAGGACAGTTCAAGGTATTTGCATTAACAAACACTGCTGCCTTTGGACTTGATTTCAAGAAGTACATTTTGCTCCAGCATTTATGATTGCAACAGGATGAAGTAATACTTGTATAGCTTTTTGTTACATACAATTTGAAGAATTGCAGTAGTATAGATGGGGGATAAACAGGGAAATGTGAAGGAGCTCAAGTACCCCTTACAACTATGAGAATGCAGACAGTGAGGAGAGAGCTGTTTTGTGATATCTCTGAAAGCAGCATTCACTTCAAGGCTGGGGAAGCACCGGCGATGTAGTGCACCCGTGTGTCTGCTGCTGATGCAGGAGACCCTTCCACAAGGGATTTTTACACTGAATATGCAGCAAGGAAATCTAGACAATATTGTTATCACTTCGATAGAACTCACTGCTATTTAAATGTGCTGTGGAGCAAGGTGCTTATTTCCTGCCAGCCTATGTTTCTTGCGTGGCCTCAGGTCAGGGTCTGACTGCTGCAGTGCCAGCTAAACCGTGGCCAAAGAAAAGCTTTGCAACCTGCAAAAACTGTTTTGCTACTTCAGAACAACAAATGCTTACAGTCGCCATGGTTTTCTTCCCCTTCCCCCAGTGCAAGCCCAGCAGGGATGCTTGAAAACTCAAGAGCTTGCTTGTGATTGTAGCTTGGTATGCCTGGTGGGGTTGTGCGGGCTCCTGTTCTAGTGCAGGGCAGGACAAGCGCTTTCCAGACTGTTCTGGCAATGATACTATTATTAACAGCTATGTTCATCCCAATGACTTTCCCTGGTCACTGCCTTGCAACCCTTCCCCTGTACATGCTTGGCTGCCATGGGAACCGGTCTCCCATGTGTGCACACAGATGTGGCTGTCTATTGGGGGCTCCTTCACCCCCATAGATGCTTTTTTCCCCTGTAAAGTCACTCTCAGGCTCTGGCATCTTGTCCTGACACAGGCCAGCGAAGAATGAAGTGGAGCTGTTGAAGTTTGAGAGCTGATTTGCTTAGTTCTTGCCTTTCTTTAATTATTGCAGACTGAAATCTGCTCTGTCAGGGAGTGGCTAAAACCAGCTCTGAACTCAAGTCAGAGGGCAACTAATGCTGATTTACAACGGGGGTAGGAGAAAAATGCTAATTCTTTACCTGTGGGGAAAGGGACCAGAGGCTGTGGTGGGGGCTTAGCACTTTCCATCTTCCATCTCCTCTCTAGCCAGGGCTATGTGTAAAAAGGGAATATGTCACTGTATCTGGAGATGTAGGTTTTTCATCTCTCTCTTGCATCTATAATCTTTCTGAACAGGACAGCTGGGGACTTCATTGGGATTTGATCCCACAAATAGCTCCGTTGCCACTATGAATGAATCACAGCTGATAGGGAAACCACACTGTGGAGTCCCTAAGGGGACTGGGAAGGGGCATTTATTAAGTTGGACACTGAGTTTAGCAAAATGGGTGCACGACTGTGCACATTAAGGCCACCTCTGCATTGAACAGGGCATTCCTCAGTTGGGTGAGTGGGGAGTGCATCAGCAGTGGTCTGATCCACTCAGGTGGGCTGGTGAGTATCATTGGCAGAGGGTCCTGCACCAGAACTCCAGGTCATACTCCTCTCCTGGTCTCTAGCTCTTGTTTTTTTGAATGTGCTAGTAAAAGATCCCTGTCCCTAACAGAGCAGTGAGATGCAGACAGCTTCACTGCTCTGCAGGTTGATTCCTGACTAGCGTTTCAGCACTGCCAGGACTGATGTTAAATTAGATGCAAAGTGAGGCAAACTTTAATGCTGTTAATATTCTTCCACTGTGATTACAGATCACGTATCACATAACAGCTGCTCAGTGGGAAAGCCTGAGACTCCAAGTGGAGTACTGTGGGAAAAATCAATTTGTTTTTCTTTTTTGTTAAAAGAAGCTGATGTACTTTCTGAAATATCTGAGTTTGAGTTTTGAAGCAGGCATAAAACATAACTG
Organism: Loriculus beryllinus; assembly: GCA_039877255.1. Lineage (NCBI taxonomy): Eukaryota > Metazoa > Chordata > Aves > Psittaciformes > Psittacidae > Loriculus > Loriculus beryllinus. Next base: position 28,559 of record JBCJKH010039165.1, read on the forward strand.
AGATATGTGGGATGAGCCTGTGGTGAGAATCATATATTTGAGCAAGTTTGTTTCTGTGCTATGAGATGGAACAAGGTATAAACGTGCAGGGATATATTCTACTCGCTGTTTTTATGGCACCATTGTAATAGGCTTTTGCTGCAGCTATGCAGATCCTAGAATATCAGCAAGCATTCCTTTACCCTAGTAGAAGCTCACGTTCCTCAGCTGTCCTGTAGTTTTAAAAATACCTGGATTTGCTGCTGCTGTTTGTTACGCAAAGCCAAGCCATCCTGAGTTGGCACCTCCTGACTCTCTATTGTGCTCTGCCTTGTGACCGCATATGCTGAACAATTTAGCTATTCACACAGCCCATGCCATGAAGGCCTTGCTGCTCAGTCTGCACAAACATTGATCTTTTCAAACAATTAAATCTACAGACGTCAAGGCCAGGGATTTGAAAAGGGTGGAGGAAAAGATCTCTTCTGTAGCTTAGTATTCTTGGTGGTCCTGCAAAGCAGCCTGCTGTGCAAAGCACGTAATGAAAACCTCTCCTCACTTACTGTTATTTTAATGGAAAGGCTCAGGTTGCAGCTGGGACAGTCGGTGGTGGTTCTTTTCAAGTCTCACTAACACACAATGCACTGGCTTGGCTTGCGCAAAGCTAGCGAGCCCCGCAGCGCAATCTCCAAAGTGAAACAGAATCAGTTTAATCTGTGTAACGTGGTGTGATTTGTGAGCGTCCATACGCTTTGCTGACAAGCATAAAACAGACGGGAGAACCGCCAGCACGGGCGGCTTCCACAGCAGCACGGCTGGACTTCCTCCCTCGTTGTACTCCGGCAGCCTCCTCCTGCTCGTTGTGTTCATGACGGGCACAGCCTGTTCTATTTCCTGACGCAGGTAGCGCAGGGTCGCGTTAGGATTGCACATGGCCGCAGGAGCTGCCCAGGACGCGGAGGTGCAAAGGAGCACCGCAGGGACCAGCGCTGCCCGGCGGCGGCAGATACAGCCGGTGCACGTGGACCGATGGGGAGCTCTGGCCGGACGCGCCCGTGTCCATCTCTATCAGTGCTGGTACCGGACCGGAACCGCTGCGGGCAAGAAAGGCGCTGGGCTGAGCTGGGCCGAGCTGGGCTGGGCCGACCTGAGCTGACCTGAGCTGACCTGAGCTGGGCTCGGCCCGGCGGCCCAGCAGGTGACCCGCGGTGGCTGCCGGGACAACACGCACCCTCCTCGCGCTGCGGGCCGTCACCGGGACGAGCTCACCTGGGCGGGGCGGGGCGTGCCGCTCACTGACGTGATGGCCCCGCCCCTCGAGCCCGGGCGGTGCCTTTGGTGCCAGCCAGCGGCCGAGCTGAGGAGAACGGGGCCGGTGGGGATCAGTCATGGAGCCCCCGAGGGACCAAGGTAGAGCGGGGCCGGTGGGGATCTGTCATGGAGCCCCCGAGGGACCAAGGTAGAGCGGGGCCGGTGGGGATCTGTCATGGAGCCCCCGAGGGACCGAGGTAGAGCGGGGGCGCGGGGGCTGCCGCAGCTCCTCCGGCGGTCCCGCGCGGTGGGTGGTGGTGCCTGGCGCCGCCGTTGCGCGGGGCGACGGCGGCTTCTCTCGCAGCTGTCGGCACGCTCGGCCGGGGACTGCGTTGCCCTGCCCTGGCCGCGGTGGGCCCGGCCCGGCTCGGCTCACTTCTCGCTACCCTGTGTCTCCTCCGTGCCCCGGGTCGGGAGGGGAAGTCCCCTCATGAGGTACCTCAAGCGGCGGGCGTGAGGGGATCCCGGTCGCGCAGTTCCGCCGGCCCCGGGAGGGGTCCCCCGGCCTGCCGCGTGCAGCGCCTCCCGCCGCGGGAGATGCGGAACCGAGCGGCGGAGCGGCCGCCGGCACCCCGCCCGCTCCCCGGGCCGCGGCTGTGTACGGCGGCCTTCCCGAGGGGTTGTGGGGAGAGTAAACTTTGTGCTTACCCCCTGAAGTATGAAGTAGAACAAGGCCGTGTTACGGGTGTGAAACTTGTGATTAACTGGCGCACTTCGCAGGGCTATTCCCTTTTCCTTTTCCCCAGCCCGGCGCTGCTCGGCAGCTCCACGTTGGCGGTTGCCCCGCCGCTCCCCAGCGGTGGCAGGGCGGCTCCTCGGCTGCCCAGGGCGGTGCTGCTTCCCTCACCGGTTGCTTGTGGCCTGGGGAAGAGCGCTATGCAGGCTGCCGCGGTTGGAACAGCCTGCCTTAAACTTAATGGCTTATTTAAAACAGAGGAAAAACCCTTGGGGCTGCTGCCGAAGAGAGTAGTTGGTGCCTTGATGAGGGCTGACCTGATTGCGGGCAGAGCAGGGTTTCTTGCTAGAAAAGCTTCTCCCACAGAGGTGTATTACATACATCCTACTGATCTATGTGCCAGTTTGAGTCTTTTCTATGGTGTAGTACCGAACTGCACACGAGCTGCTTTTCACCGGCCGAAGTAAGGCAGGCCGGGATCAATTAGTTGCTTTGTTTGAGTAAGCTGATAGGGCCGATGGGCCTTTGTGCCCTCGGGTAGCTC
>JBCJKH010039167.1:0-29368 GCA_039877255.1 Loriculus beryllinus
GGCAAAAAAGAAGTTCTGAAATGCTTTTTAAATATTTAGGTTCTCTTGCCCTGATGCATTTGTTGTTTTTTTTTTTTTTTTTTTTTTTTTTTTTTAATTTCCCTCACAGCTAATTTTTAGTGACACCACCTGGCCAAGGCTCAACAGTAATACATCCTTGGTAGCCCTTGTTGGCTTGTAGAGAAGATATCTGCTTGCATCAGAACATCAGAACAGTCTGATATATCTATCTGCACACACACACTGTTCACCCCAGCCACCCAGAAATGCCTGGGAGCAAAGTTTCTTCCAAAAATGCCTCTGTCTCAGCCTGCCCCAGTAAAGACATTGCAAAAGGGATGTGGCAGACATGCCATTCTTTGTCAGCTTTTTGAAGAAAATAGGAAAGCATGTTTTTATTCAAAGCACCTGCCATGCTTTTATACAGAAGCTGTGTGAAACAGGAAGAAAAAAAAAAAAAAAGGAAAACAAAATTTCTTGGCATCTTTATTATCTGTTTTCTTGATGTATAGTGAAACACATGGATGCAGGGTTTGTTTTGAAGGAGGAGGATGACAAATGATAGTACCCTGTTTCAAGGGCTTTGCTAAGTGGAAGGTTTATAGGAGCTTCTGACATCTCTTTGAGGGCAGAGGAGAAAAAAAACCTGCACCCATGAATAGGACGGACAAATGTATTTGTATCAGGGGTGACAGGAGGGCAGCTTGGAAGATAAACTTTTCTCCCATTCCCTTTCTTTTCTTACTTTCCACTTGGATGTAGATCAAACTTCAGCAATCCTTACATTAGTAAACACCTGTTTGTGATGTGTAAATGGATATTTAACTCTTCAGTCTTGCTGGGCGCTGTAAAGAGACACATCTGGTGTCTCATTCTGCTCTGCTTCCTACCCCACCAAACAGAAAATTTTCTTAAGCTAAGTTTGGATATTTCCTTGATGTTTTTAAACTGTTTGTTTTTATGGCCTGGACACAGTTACCATGAAAAAAAGAAACCCCAAATCAATGACAGGTTTGATACTTCGCCCAGAATAAGTCAAAGGCACAGAACCAGGACATTTTATATTACATTTTCATCTTATGTTTTCATAGATATATTTTATACTTACATTTTTAAAGCATCAATTATTTAATTAAAAAAAAAATCCCCATATTAAAAAAAAAAAAAGTCAGATGTCACCTGTCAGAATTGCAATGATAAGCAATCTTTTAAAATAAAACATTTGATCAAAATGAATGAATAACAGTATTCAGATATGGAGCATGTGTTCACTACCAGGACAGTATTTTTCTGATTTATTTTTAATTGCTTCATTTCTAAAAAAAAAGAAAATTACAACTTTAACATTTCAGAATATCAATCAAATATGAAAAAGAGAAATTAATAGGAAACCATGCCTGAAATGAAGAATAATGAAGAAATAAAAGTTCGTCGCTATTAAGTAAACAAACAGGTGAATGAACATACAGAAGAAAACTAAGAAGCTGCATTGGCAGAGACTGTCCAGTGATGTGGATATACCAATGTATCACTAGTGCTTGGTTTTGAGTGACCTTTATAAACTTCTGTATTTGTGTGAATAACAAGGCAGATTCAAGCAGAGTAAAGAAATGTACAACTCGACTATGGCTGATTTACACCATATTTCCATTGCAATGACTAAGAGAACACAGACATTTATCCAAAAGAAAATTTAACTCTACCCTGAAGTATTTCTTCTTCTATTTCTCATATCTAGTGGGAAAAGAATAAGTCATATTTCAGTACTTTTTTTTCACTCATAAGATTTTGCATGGCAGAGCAGTTTGCAGCTATTATTCTGATGATCTTGTGCATGGTAAATATTAAGACTATTTAGGAATTTCAAAGGGAATTTTTCTCAGCTTTCTAAAGAAACGGTTTCTTCAGCACTGAAATTTAGTGTCACTAACTTTTGCTACCCAGAACTGTACAGCTCTGTATAATAGGGAATTCCTCTAATTTCATACTTGGAAATAAACAAGCAAAAAAATGAAAGCCAATTTTTATGTCAAATTTTGCTGAGGGTACATTTTCCATTACCTTTTCCTTTCAGGATGCCAAGGTCCAAGACAGACTAGCAGGCAACACTTTTTCCTAAAAGTCTCTTAGAAGCTGTATTTTGGTCTCTTATCTAAGATACATGGCCATATATTGGTAATTAAATGTGGTAAATCTTGGGCTTCTGAGGTTCAAGACAAAAAGAAGACACATTGCTGTTGTTATCTACATAGTAAAGATAAAGTTGTGAGCCATGACTGGATTCCCAATGGCATCACTAAACGTTGCCGAAAGTCCTTGGAGGCTTTTAAAGCTGCTTTTCGTAGCTGATCTCTGGCCCTAGCTCATTAATCTTAATATGAACACCTTTCTTAGGTCAATGTCTTGTCTCTGGTCACGCCTGGGTCTTGGCAGCAATGTGAGCAGTTCTCTTGAACTTGATGAGATCTTCCTACCTGGTCCTGCCTCCCTGGTTTATATCTCTTGGAAATCATTTCAGGCTATGGGAGCAGTGAATGCTTGATGTTCAATGAACTGCAAGCCACTCACTTAGATTACCTTCAGTATACTCTGAAATGCATTCAGGACTTGGCTTCAACAACTTATTTTCAGTGTTTTTCTAAGGACAATAAAGAATTTAACCAGCTTTTAAAGGGTAACACCTTATCCAGCAATGTCCAGCACAGACTTAATTTTAAAGTTAAGAAAACACAGGTGCATGCTGGAAGGTGGTTGCAACAGTACACCATCTTGGTTTCCTTCCAAAAATTCTTAGGTGAGAGGAACTCAGCGCTTTAGAGGGACCCTAAATATACCATCCTCATGTGTGCTTCTGATGTCACGTATAACATGCTGTGAGTGCACTCTTTGTTAATGTGAACAATCAGGCAATACCTCCATTCCCAGTCTGTCATGACTTCCCAGGATGCTTTGCTATACATGAATGAATGGGTGGGGGAGAAAAAAAAAGAAAAAAGGCCAAGGCATTCCTAGGAGCTGTCATGAAAACTCAGCTGTCATTCCGAGGGCTGTCATGAAAAATCAGATGAAATCAAGGCCTCTAGCTACAAACAATAGTTATTGTGTTCTTTTTAGAAAATCATTATAGATGCTCAACCGAGAGAAGAGCTATTGCTGAAAAAACCTCAGCAATAGCTTGTGGAATGAAATAATGTATTCCATTAGGGAGTCTTCTTTGCCTTTTTTTTTTTTTTTTTTTTTGAGCCCCAGAGAGCACCTTCAGATGCTTTAAATTTTTATCTTGACTTAGGTCAAGATTAACTGAGTTTTCCTTGGCCACAACTGAGCATGTCCAGAAACTATGGGATGAGTATGAGATAAAAGTGTAGACGGTATGCAAGTAGGCTACATTTTCTTGTAACTCATAAATCCTGAGGTAGATCCCTCCAGTTCATAATACTGACTTGAAAGGAAAAGGGAATCTATTATTCTCTTGGTGCTTTTAGGCTTTTCTTTGCAAACAATTTTCTGAAAAAACGGTATAAACTGATGTTGTCCCATGCATGCCAGAGGAGTTAGCAAGTTCAATAGCTTCAAGGATATGTGGATTTAAAGCTAGAAGAGACTTTTAATCATGCGGCTTGATTGATTCTCAGCACAGGCCAGCATTTCTTAAGCCAGTAATTTTTGAGTTCAGTAACATCTGGTTGAGATAACCAAAGTGTTTCTTCACTGGTTTTCATAAGAGCCCTTTTCATCTCAGCCTTCTTGTCTTATCAGTATATGTTGTTATATGAAATATTTCTTTTTTATCAATAGAATAATGGAAGGAATTTTCAGGGATGTCTCAAAGAAGAAAGCCCTGAATTGCAGCCAAGAGATTGATCTCAGACTTGAGCAATATGAAGATCTTTAAGGTATGTTTATCAAAGGGTTTCTCCACAATCACAAAGATGAGGGGATGGATAATGAGGAAGATCTCCACTCAAGCCTTGCAAACTTGACCAAGGCACTCCATCCCCTGAAAAACCTAGTGCGTAGTAAGAATATCAGCCTTGATATTCTTGCAAAGCAGGAACAGTTTGTTCCGAGCTGTTCAGCACACTGCTCGCTGTGCTTGCTTCATGTTAGCACACTAGCTTTGGTTTCAAGATGCTCAAAATTAATCACTTTGCAGGCACACAGGCTGGCTGTAGAGGTTCATAGTGTTTTCTTCAGAGGGTGGGTTTACTTTGGAGGCCAAGTAAAAGTTGCCAAGCAGCTGACAGAGCTGATGGATAGAAGGCAATTGCAGGAACGTCCAGAAATGTTTCATTGTTCTTGAAGTATTTGAACAAATGAATACAGAATGAACTCCAGGTTGTGCTGCGTGTGGTCATTGGTCAACTGGGGGAGTCTGCAAGTCTATGTGATTTTTTAAAAAGCAATTTTGTTATTATTTCCCATGTCATTGCATTACTGATTGTTGGAAAATCCCAAAAATATAATAACTTTTGTTGTTGTGTGAAACACAAGTAGTTTGTCCCTCTGTTGTGCTGAATTTAATGAATAATCATTTACAGGATGAAGGAAAATAATGGTGTTCAAACAACATCAGAGTACCAGGTATTTAAACATTACAGATATTAGAAAAAACATAGCTCAGAAATTAGGCTTCTAAATCTGTTTAAAAAACATCTAGCACCTGTGCTGTTGAAACAAATGATGTTTCAACCATTTGGGAAATCAGTGTTCAAATGCCTAAAAATGGCAATTGGGCTCAGTTTCAGCTCTACATAAATGGCAAAACATTCCCTTACCCTACTGAGACAGCATCAGGCTATTAGGCAGATTAATTAAATGTTGGCAAATTAAGGGATAGCTTGCCTACAGAGTAATTTTTACTAATAGTGATAGCTGGTACCAGTAATTACAATTTTAGCTAGGCTGAGTATTACCTAAATAGGACAGTGAGTTCCCTTGTAAGACAACTCATTCCCTGCTATCTTAAATGGTATTTGCAAACTTTCTCATGTGGTTCTGGTGTTGTTGAAAAGGAATGCAATGATGGTTCCACAACCTGCACTATGAAATATTATTCTTCATTCTGACCTTTTGAGAAGGTTTGGGTTTTGTGATGGATTTTTTTAGGTTGGTCTTTTTTATTTTTTTTTTTTTTTTTTTTGATCTGGCTTGTACCGTAGGAAAAAAAAAATTAGAGAAAGAAACAGAAAGTATGAAAAATGAGGTTCTGTGAGATATTTACTGTTAAAGACAAGAGTCCTTTCTCCATCTCTCATTTTGTGCTTCTGGGCCAGATTGTTTTCTTGAATTGTCTTGTTCTGAAGACATATCGGTCACATTGAGCAGATGGAAAAAATCACCCAAATAAGGCAGAATTGTGTCTTGCCATGGGGAAAATGTTTCTTTGAGTGTCTTGCTTTTCTGTCATGTTTGTAGAACAATGTGCACCTCTCAGTATTCTGTATGGTACAGGCGATGAGAATTTTTATTCCTTGAAGTCTGGGCTGGAAATTTCTATCTTTTATCAATATTAGAATGTGTTGCCAGTGTTTCTTCCATAGAGCTGTGTCATCTGGATCAACATTTTCTTGATGGCCACAGTCTTCCACTTCTGTGGCCAAGGACATCAGATTTCCTGGATCCTTATGAGAGTTGACTGTAGCAGAGACACTATGAGGAAGGAGATACATCACCTAATTTTAAACATCAAAGTTTATCACAAAAGTCAGCAGTTTAGGCTCCATGTACTACTTCCTGTTCAGAGAAGAGGGATGAGTGTTTGTTGACAGCTTCGGAAGGAGCCTCTCTTTACAACATTTCAGGAGACAAATCACATAACTATTATCTTCTTCTAGTAATAATGAGTCCCTAGGGTTTATGGTACAGAGTTTTGCAGCAGAGCAAAGGCAAATCATGAGGAACAGATTTAGTCTTTGCAAAGAAGGTAACTTCCCAGGAAGGACCATTTATCCTGCTCACATTAGACTGGAACCAGTCTCACTGGATCAAGCATTTATTAAATCTGGGGACTTTAGATCACAGGTGCTTTTGAACAAACATCTCCTTGTCTTCTACTTTACAGGAGCAGAAGGAATTGATACAGTCTTATGGAGGATTTCTGACCTCTGTCAAGGATGTTACCTCTTACAAGGGCTGAGTAAAGAAATGCCAGGCCTCTCTGCACAAGGAGTAAATCCTTGTGGTTGATAAATGAGGACTGATTATTCCGATTGTGCTGCTGTGACTATACTGTGTGCACTGTGAAACCTGAATATTTGGTTGTACAGAATCAAAGAAATTTTAGTGAGCGAAAGCTTTTCTTCCTCTGGCCTATGCTTAATGCAGCTGATCCTGTGCATGTGATGACATCCTAAGAGCCTCAATATTTTCCCTTCTTTTTCATTCCTCTGGCAAAAATATTTTGTCTCTCAAGTAACTTGCTTGTCTTCAGTTATCCAGTAAGAGTGGCTTCCTTTGAGATTTATCCCTCTCCACATCTGCCTCAGCAACCATTGCAGTCCCACCTGGCCAGGAGTCTTGTCTAACTTCAAGTGAAGCCAGCAGGATCCATTTCTTGGCCTTCAACAGCTGGCTTTGATTAGTCTCTAAAGACTAGAAGACAAACATGAATAAGAATGCTAAGCTACCACACCATTAGCAACATGGAGTTAAGCATCAGGAAAGCATTTATTTCACATTAAAGACAAAACTGTCAGAGAAGAAAGAATCATTAAATTTGACAGGAAATTAACAGCCAGAAATGATTTGGAGGAGGTTGTCAGGGAAATCCCAAGACTGAAATATAATTTATGTTGAAACACTGCCTATTCAGTGATAAGTTAATGCTTAGAAATGCAACATCTGTGCAGTTTCCTCATACTGATAAATTCTGAAGCAATTCCATATGAAATTGCAATTCCTTCTACTGAGCCATTTTTCATCTGATGTCAGTCCCACTCTTGGAATGTTTTTTAATAAATACAGAAAAGAACTGGAACAACATCAGAAAGTGATTCATAGGCAAAACCCACATGCAGTAGGTGCACAAACTTATGTGTTGAGCAAAGCCACTGCCTTTGGCTATCTGGTTGCAGACCAGTGACTGGAAATAACTGGGTCAACAGGGATTCACTGGAAAGAAAGCTTGGAAAAAAAGAACCTGCCTCATCAGTTTTGATTGTACTCAACTTTGTTTTTCTAATTTTTCCTCATGAAATTGATAAGGAATTAATGATCACTGTCTTGGTTAATGACAGGGCATAGGTCTTTACAGCAGACCAGTATGGATAGCATAGTCAGATGTTGCATAATAATATCTGTCTATAATAAATCTGTCATGTACCAAGGTGACATGTTGCTTAGTCTGACCTGGTTTGGGAAATTGAATTAATTGCTCTAGTAACTCCCTGGCTGTTTTCTCACTTGTGACTGATAACAAACTACTGGAAAGCATTGTTGAAATCTTTGTGGTTCATCTAGACCCTAGAGAACTCACAAAATCACAAGCTGTAGAGATAGGAAAGGACTATTAAATGATCTAATTCCTTACCAGTAGAGGTTTTATCTCCAGTGCACATTTTGTTTTGAAAAAGTTCATGTTCAGTATTTCAAGAAATTATGTGTTCTTCAGCTGCTGAGAAGGTTCACCCTCTGCCTTGATAATTTTTTCTAGTTTTTCTCTTCCCACAGTTATCTATCTATCTATCTATCTATCTATCTATCTATCTATCATCAATCTGTCTCTCTCTCTAATCATCTGTCTCTCTGTCTCTTTTTTTATGTATCCATCTGGGACAAATAAGTTCTTGATTGTGTTTTTTAAAACATCACTAAGCAATATGATACCCCAAACCGAGCTTGGATAAACAATTGACTCTTATGAGTCTTTCATTAATATTCATTAACTTCTCCATCTTGCTTCAAGTAAGTCACCACAGCCCCATGGCTGCAGTAATAACCAGGTCTGGAATGACCTAAATTCAGTGCCTTGCTCTGTCATAGTCGTTCAATCAGATTCTGACTATTCATCTTTAGTTCTTTTCATTCCTTGTCAGTGAAAATGTTGTGGATGTTTTCCTTTTCATGAGCTGTCTCAAATTTTCAAGACTGAATCTGTGTTATTTCCCTGTTTCTTTTCTCATCCCTGTTTGGAGTAGGTCCTTCTTGAATTTACATTTTTTACAATTAATCTCTCCCATACCTATGATTGCATTTAGATTCCTATTTGCTTTTGCCTTTTTGCTTTCTGGACGGAAGTTTTTGCTTAGCAAACATTGACATTTCTGTCTAACAAGTGCTCCTCTAGAGGGGAGCAAAACTTTCTTTATTTGTAGCATGGTTTTGGTACAGGAAATACCCCACTTGTTTGCTCCTGATCTGATTCATATAGTGGTTTCAAAGAAAATAACAGCAAATAATTTTGAAGGAATTATGGCAATTTCTGCCTGCTGTGCTTGAGAAATTTTGCAGTACCTTTCCATTACCTTTGATGAAAACTCTGAAGGTTTCTGTGTGGGGAGAGATTGGCAGGTTGTTTTTGTTGTTAAGCTGAGATAGCAATGTGTGGGTGGAAGAAGTTTTTATTTGATTCAGTGATTGGAGATGGAGGGAACTTAATCTTGACTGCAATGTTCTGCTTCTCTGCTCAGTGGAAAACGCTCCAGTTGAAAGTCTCTGAGAGCAGCAAAGTGCTTGACAGTCCTGGTTAGCATCCAAGCACAATGCCCAGAGTCTATCTAAAATTTGCATTCTACATTTGAAAGCCAAGGAGAAAAAAGGTCTTAAAGTTCTAGCTGCAGAAGTTTTGCACTTCACAGCTATTTAAACCACATTGAAATGGGATATTTTAGCTAGGGGAGCATTAATGGGTTGTCACCTTCCACTTTATCCTGGCCTGTATGCCTAGATGGTGCAGATGCCAAATCTCACACCTGGCTCAAACCAGCCAGAGGAAATCTGGTCCTGCATCCCCCTGTCTCATGCATATTAGACAAAAGGAATTCTTCATCTCAATAAGCAGCACATGGTTAGACCTGATACAGACTATCTAGTTTTCTCAGCTGGGGGGCCAGAAAAGGCATTTTTGATAATTTAGTTCAATTGCCTAAGAAACGAGAGAAATACATCATTAATCAGGGAGCAAAAAGGGGATTGACTGAAGCAGTTGCCCCTTAATGTAATCAGAAGTATGAAAAAAAGGAAGAAAGTATTTCCTGATAAGCATATTAGCCAAGGAAAGATATTTTGATTTTCCCTGAAGTATAATTTTATTTCATATAAAGTGTAATCCAAACTGCATAAGCATATTGTCAGGTTTCTCTCACAATACCAAAGGATGCTCCATGTGGAAGCAGTCTGGATGAGCCTGAGAAACTAGGCTGGCTGCTTAAGCTCTGTACTGAAATACTTAGTAGCCACAGGACCCTATAATTTATAGACAGTTTGAATGGATATGTGAGCAGATGGGATGAACTTTAATAGAAATACAATTTAATCTGAGTCAAAACTCACCATCACAAACTAAAATCTTGCGAATTTAGAAGACTTCCCTCTGGAGTGTTTCTATGTCTGTTTTGGTCATTTTGGCTTCAGAGCAGAGAGTATAAAAAGCTGGCTCAAAGCAGTGCCTGAGAAAGGGTTTGGCTGTTCTCTGTAATTATTTTGAGGGAAAATGAAGGAGAGAAAGAGAAGAATTGTTTAGGGTAAAGCATGGAACAGGAACTGAGGAGATTATCTGAAATGTAATATGGGCATATTTCGAAAGTAAACTTTCCTAGCTATGCTTCCACTGAAGTTTGGGGACAGCGCTGTAACAGGAGAAACAGTGGAAGGAGAGAAAGAGCTAACGGCTTGTAGGACGGAGCTCTATGTATCTGATGAGGCAAGAATATGCTATGGATTCTTTTTAATTTGAATTTAATTGAACTTGATAATGAAGCAAGTCACGCAGCTCACTTCACTCCGAAGAAACAGATGTTGACAAAACCACCTGTCCTCTCTGCATAAGGGCTAGCTAAGATATTGTGAACGCTATTGGCATCCAAGCAGTGGAATCACATGGAATGAAAAGTCTATCTCCTTGTTTTTCTTTAATATTTATGCTCCAGGGTTGAGATGGTTGAGGAGATTAGGGACAGGATATGGAGGATTTCAGCAGAGGCAAGAGATTTCAGTTCTTGGCAAATGAAGTGGCTGGTTTACATTCAATAAAATTCTGTAGCTATATCAGTCTAATTTATGGGGATGCATGCCTAAGTCTGTTCCTCCATGGCCCAATTTATTGCATTCAGCAATATCACAGTTCTTATTTTTAATCAGCTCCTGAATTTGAAATAGTGGAATCAAAACTGGAAGCAGGTTATAATTTATCCCATTGGAAAATTACATTATGCATAGTCTACTGGCCAGTGCCTAGGATGAGGCTTTTACATCCAATTTAATAAGCTGTTCTTCTTAGGTCCTTTCTTTGATATTCTTGAGGTATTTCAAGCTGCATTAAACTTCATTGGCTTTCAAAGCCAGAAAAGATCCGAGGTTCATTTATCCCTATATGCTGTGCTGTACAAACTCTTTTGAGTCATCATGGGATTTTTCCTAGCTCTTGATGATCATATTTCTATCTTTTGCTAGTAGGCTACTACCAGTATACTGCTAGTATACTACTACTGCTATATTAAAAAAAGTCAAAAGAAGAGAAATTTTGTCTGCATTTTACAGTGTGGAGAGACTCTGATGTTTGTTGCTTTTGAACACTGAACGCAATAGGAAAATAGAGAATCTGGAAATCATATCTTATGCCCATCCCACTTCCTCTTTACCCATCTCCTTGTAATGCTCCCTACTGACTATCTTAGTTAATAAACCTAAGGGATGACTCAGCCAGACATCAAGCCACTTGGTCTTACTACCTGATATTCGTGTTACATAAAAGTAAATGAAAATATGCAGAACCCCCCTGGCCAAGCCAACTAATAGAAATGGAAAATCACAGCAGCCTACTTGGAAAGATAAGAGATTATTACAGTGTAGTATAGCATAGCTTCTCCCCTGGAGTAGTTAGAAGCAAGCCTTTGGGGCAGGAACCCTAAAATCTACCCTCGACTGCAGAAGTAACAAGAATCCTCCAAATCCTCCAAATGTTTGTCCTGAAGATGCTCATCCATAATTTCTTTTGCTGTATCTTGGTCTTCTTGCTGTGACACAATGGGGAATATTACCTGCCATCCCAATGCCTGACCAGGTGAACTGAAAGTGTTCTTGTTGAAAGTTCACAGATGTTGAAGCTATAGATCACAGTAGCTCATGGCCTATATCAATACCTTGTGGATCCAAGTGACCAAAGCTGCCTTTGTACTAGCAAACTGAATGAGTGCAGGGTCTGGGGTGTATCTCCAGTAGACAACCATTTATATCATTAAGTTACTATCATAATCTCTAACATGCTGTATCTGGCTCTCCAGAGTTTCTGCTGGGAGAGGTAGGCTAACAACTGTTGAGAAACACCAGAGAAGGATTTCAACCCACCAAACTTCTTGGCAGAAATGCTAAAACCATTGCAGACCCTCCATAGTTGTGAGAACGGAATGTTGTAATTCACTGGTTTCTCACCTGTGTTTGTGAAAGCCATCTACCTATATTTCTATTGATATCTTGGTCTTGTTTTCACCACTGAATGTGAAGAGGAGTTGAACGCCACACAGTCTTCAAGTGCTGCAGGTGCTTATATACACACTTGATTTCAGTGTGGCCCTATAGTCTCAAAGTCACTTTCGAATATGGAAGAGAATAAAGAAAAGTATGGAACAGAAATCTAAAACTGTACTTTCTGTCATCACATAGGGTCATGCTCAGTTGAACACTCATGGCTGCTGTCATGTAGCACAGCTTCACTAATATGTTTATCAGCAGCACTGAATGAAAATAATGTAAAATAACAATTTTATCTGTTTGTCTTTATGTGCTGACAATTAGTATATTAAAAGCTGATCTGTATGAGTGTTAGCATATGCCATTGCATACCATCTGTCCCTTGGCACTGATAACCAAGATCAATATCTGCATCAGGTATTTTAAAAAGTTACTTTAAATGGTTTTCCTTTTAGGAACAATTTTCAAGGTTTAATTTTCTATGCAAAATAAATGTCTTTAAGAGTCCTAGAAAACAGCGTTTGAATTCTTCCTCATTTAAGCAGATCTGTCTCTTATATTTGTTACTTAACATGCTCAAAATGTAGGTAGAATTTCTGAATGTTTTTACAGAGAAAGTAGATATGCAGAGCAGCAAATACTGAGGCCATGGCTATTGGATCACCTAGGACATGCTCTAAGAGCTCTGTGGCCCCTATGTCCTTTACATACCCAGACTTGCTATTACAAGGAACCCTTGGCACAAAACAAGTACTGGTACACTCTAACATCCCTTCCAGATGAGTGTGAGGAATGTGCCTCTGCCCTCTGCTCTTCTTTTCCTTGGCCACACAAATTCCTAGTGGTTTGTGAAGCCATTTGTATTTTATTTTAAAGCACAAGGCTGAATCAGTCAGTGACCACTGGAAGTCTTCCAAATTCCAGTTAAACCCCAGCCTGAAATACTTTATTTTTTTGAAACCTCAGAAAAAAAAAAAAAAAAAAAAGGCAAGAAATCTGCTTTCACTCTGTATTCAACAGGGCCATTATCACTGATTAATTTCTGTTTCTCATTTTCTAGAGCTTTTTCACTGCCTATTTCTTACTCTGTTTCCATGCATTGTCATTATAGAAATTGCTGCTGAGATTATTTTGCTGTAACTTAACCTTTTATGGGTACTTTGCAAAAACTACAGTAAAATCAAAGATTGTTTTTCAACCTGCATCACAGTCATTATAGTAATGATCTTAAAAAAATTATGTGGCCTGAAAATCAAAAGTTGTCTTCTTAAGCCCATTTTCTTGTGAGCCTAGACAAACAGGAGTACTGCTATGCTAGGACATAAAGCAGAGGGTAGGCTTGCCCTATAGCAAAGAAGTTTTTAGTATTTTATCTGCATGGTGTGGCATTGCCCTGAAGAAAGTTATATGTAGTTTAGACTCTCTGAATATAGGCTATGTTGTAGAGCATGACCTGCCGCAGTCAGTGACAGAATAACTAACCATGAATCTGCAGTTTGCACTGTATGGGAGAATTGCATTGGGAAAGAGCATCTTTGAAGAATACTATTAGGCTTGAGCCAAAGGCTTAGGGCCAACATATTCCCACTGCAGGCAGGGTGAAGCTGACAATCATTTGGAAAAGAACCAGGCCTTGGAGTAAGATGTTGTATAATAGCCCATTTATTAATGTTCTTGTTTTTAGAGAATTGGTTATGGCATCACAAATACATTGCAAGAAGGGTAGCCTTACAACTCCAGCTGCTTTCTACAGCAACAATGCTTTTTCTCTGTTATTCTTTCACAGTACACCACAATAGATAGCTTAATTGTTTTCTTCTCTTGGATCACTTCCATTTATTGTACTGGGAAAATCTGTTTTGGCAAATAACATCACACAGGGGTCCTAAATTACTATTCTTACATTCTGTATGTTCTCTGTTTCAACAGAGTTATTGCTTATTTACATTTGGGTAAACAGGTTCAGAATTGGAATCAGGGCAGTTAGCTTCACATTTTAAGATGGTAAAGGAAAAATGCAGCTGGAAACTGCAAGTTCACCAAGTTTATATCTAGCTGATTATTTTAATCTAATTTTAACCTGTGGTAAGAAAAAAAAATTAGACTGGATGTTTTGAGTTCACTTTGTTTTTGTTCTTATGAATAACTGGCATATTACTTTGCCAAACGGCACTGTAAATCCATGATGGAAAACGTTACACAGAACCTCTCATTTCTCTTCAGAATAGGTACAGCTCCTTAAGGAAGAGAGCACTTGATTTAAAACTGATGCAACAAAAAACTTAGGCACTTAGGCTTACCATAGTTGTCCAATAATGAAAGATGCTAAGTGTGCAGGAAATAGCAACATCATAATCCTAAAATACAGATGACAAACCACAGAAAGATTATTTTTTTTTAAATTTTATTTTTATACTTAATACTTGGATATGACTTACTGTGCCTGGAAAAACTGTTGGGAAGTACATTATTCTGAAAGTAAAACATCTATATGGAGACAAAGTGGAGTAAATTTAGAGAAACACGAAAGAGCTAAGATTTACAAAAATAATAAAATAAAATTTTATGAATAACCTAATCCAGCAATGGTTGAAGCAATGGTAAAAGCAATCTTAAAGTAGTAAGAAGGATAAAAGTAACAGAGAAAAATGGACTCAGAGCTTTTAATGAAGGGGAGTATAATGAGGACATGGACCAAAGTGGAACAGAAAAGTAATTTAAATGTAATGAAATAAACCACTTTATAATGTAAGATCTATCAAGTCCTGGAATGTTTTCCCAAGTGTAGTAAATAACTCTTCACCATTAGGAGATCTAAATTCAGGTTGGATAGAGGAGTTTAGAAATACTGTAGTAAGCAAGTATGCAACTGATTGGTAAATAAGCATTACAATTAAAAGGGACTCATAATGGTCTGAAGTGAATGCTTCTCAATATTTGTACTCATTTATTATTTTTGAGAATTTTCTTGGAATAAGAAATAATCTGACCCCTTAACTATGACTCTTTCAGTTTCATATATAATTGGAATTGTCCATGACATATGACTGTTGAATAAAACCTAATATATACTGCTTACAATTTCCTTGGAAGATCTCCAAATGTTCTGCTTAAAAAAAAAAAAAAAGCCCTCCAGAAAAAAGAAGTGAATATTTGACAAATGTTTGGTATTTTCCTTCTACATACATTTTTCTAGCTATTACTTAAAACTTTGCCTTCTCAAGAAATATAGTGGGATGCAGACAGCAAACTGTGAAAGCAGGTTGTCTAGGAATAAGTGCTGTGTTTCACCTCTGTGATTAAGACACTTATATTTAGATGTTTATGCTTAGACATCTACATGGAGCTGTCTCATCTCCCATTGCAATTGGTGGATATCCAATAAGTAGAATCACTGTAGTCTAGAGAATAATTCAACCAGTTGCATAGTCAAATGTATGTATTTTCTACAATGTAGGTTTCAAAAGTCCCCGGAGTCCATTAGTTTTTAGTTTTACCAATTAATTCAGTTGCCTAAAGATAGGAATTTGGGATAAATCTACACAAAAATGGTAGCCATTACAGAGGACCTGCAAATTTATGGACTAGCTACAGGTTATCAGATGGAAGAAGGAATCTCAAATGCCCTTGACACAAAAATATGACACTTTGATGCTTATATTAAGGTAGCAGAATTAAATCCCTTATCTCAACTAAATATAAGAGG
The DNA here is from genome assembly GCA_039877255.1 of Loriculus beryllinus. Taxonomy (NCBI): domain Eukaryota; kingdom Metazoa; phylum Chordata; class Aves; order Psittaciformes; family Psittacidae; genus Loriculus; species Loriculus beryllinus. The sequence continues at coordinate 15,335 of JBCJKH010039167.1, forward strand.
ATAAGAAGCGTCAAGTTTACATGTAGACATGAACACTTAGATTTCTCATTTTTTTGAGCTGAATGCCATCAGGAGAGAGAAGAGAGGTTGTAGAGTCTCTGTCTTTGGAGATATTCAAGCCATCTGGAGACAGTCCTGGTCTACCAGCTCTTGGTGGCTCCATTTGAGCAGGGGTTGGACCAGATGACCTTCAGAGGTCCATACAAACCCCAACCATTCTAAGATTATGTGAAATGCTGAGTAAAGAACAACAGAAGTGTTCTGAACACACATAGAAATAACTTTTTAGTGTGTAAAACATAACCTACAGAAGGTCTGAGATAACCCGAAAATGAAACAATAAATAAAGAGGTTTGTCTTCACTGCCTTCTTAGAGGCTTGTATTAGATTGTTAAACCTAAATGAAAAGAAGACAAATATCCTCTGTGAAAGGCTTTGAGATTTAAAGCAAGCAGCTTGTTTCATATGATAGAAAAAGTGTGAGACAGGGGATCAGAAGGGAAAGATGACTTATCAATAATTCACTGTTAAGCAAAGGTGGAGAAAAATTTAGCAAGGTAAGGTTAAGATCTGAGGCAAAGATACAAGGTGATAAGAGCCCATATGAGATCTGACTTTCTGTGGATTGACAGAAAAAGTAGTTTCCAATAATACATTAGTTGGAGTAAGATAGGATAGCTAATGACATGACAGTTTTTCTCAATAACATGAAAACTTTGAAACTTTGCATCTTATCTCTAGTTCTTCAAAGACAGGTGAAGAGGAGAAGCCATACTGATCAGGATGACAATTCAGACGGGACAGATCTGTATGCCACTTTCACAGGGGTGGCAGTTGGAAAATGAGACTATGCAGAGTTAAGATGTAGAAGAGGAAAGATGAGGTAAGTGGTGATGTGAGTAATTTTGACACACCATTAATTATGTTTCCGACCCTGGAATGAAACTGTGTCAGTCCTGTATATTTGTCAAGGTGTAAAAGTGCTAGCACAAGCCTGTGTGTGTGTCAGAGAGGCTTCCAAAGGCAATTAGGAGAGACTGACCTGATTCTTCATGAGTGAGTTACATTTAGTCCTCTCCTGGTAAGAGAAACTTTATTGGACAAATGTTCACTGAGTGTGATGTAAAGCTTGGGATCCATGTCACCTTTAGCCATCTGAAAATGCAGGTTTCTCTCTAGGGAGAAGCTGGTACTTCCAGGGAATGGTTTGCGTTACCTCTTTTGGGCACTGTACTAGGACAGGGTGTGTTACTATCTGACCGTGTTGATTTTTATCTGTTGTCAATAAAGGGGGCCCACACAACTTTTGTACACATGAGCAATAAATTTAAGAATTACAGATAAGAAACTCTGTACCACTGGCTACCTGATATCCACATAGGGGTGCTAAATACAACAGAGAGATAGCACAAGGATAGCTGACAGCATAGCTGCCAGAGGCCAGACAAAAGGCTGCAATGCATAAAGTGGTGCCAAATATTTATGTTTAGGCAGAAGTAATTATACCATATTCTGGTCAGCTGACTGACTCCCCAGAGTCCACTGATTATGCTGTCTAAATTCATTGGACAGTATAAAGCTTCAGTATAGTGAGCTACTGATATAAAACTGCTAATCCACCAGTATTTTTCTACCCCCATGTATACTTAAAATGAGATTACCTCACAAAGAGTGATGTAGAGGGCTTCTTTTTTTTTATTGTATAATAATATTACAATGATAATTGTGTTTCATATTCTGCTTTACTCTTAACCTACAGAATTATCTAATTCTCAGAGATCATCAGTGTGGGCAGTGGTCCACAAGCATCAAAAGTCTTGCACAGGTTTCATGTCTTTTAACACATACACAACTGTAAAGATGCATGAGGCAGATCAGAAAGGTTTAAAACCAGAATTAAAGACAGTGGTAGAAAGCTTTTGGTTTTCTACTTTTGTAAACTGGATATATAAGGGCTCTTGGGTAAGACTTTCCTGTCTGCTACTAATAGGAAACATATGTGCAGAAAATACACTTGAAAAACAGTTCAAGAACATGTTATTTTAGGAGACACATTATTTATGAGATCCTGCCAAAGATATCAAGACTTTAGGTAATTGGCAGTGTATGTGCTGTCTGGGCAATTCAGTATCTATCACTGTGCAAGGAAAAGTTCCTATTAAGTATAAAAGGCAAATGCATTATGTGTTATTCTCCCCTTCTTTCACAGATTTTATTGTGACAATGAGCCACTCTGAGCATTTATTCTGGAAAAGTCAGTTGAAATGAATATTTAGAAGATTAAAAGTTTCGTCTGGACTTCAACTACATTGTGACACCTCTCAAGTGCCCTGATTCCTGTCCTTACCATGAATGAAACCCATGACACCGGAGTTACTGGGGAGTTTTGAGGTATTGCTGAACACATGGAAGAACAGGAGTGTGAGCCTTGAATCCCAGCCATTCCTCACCCACTCTCCAGACCATGCGGGCACAGTGCAGTGAGCCAGAGAAGTAATTTATCCAGTTGCATGTTCTGCATGTCTGATGCGTAGCTATAGCTTTTGGCATAAAGACTTGTTAAGAAAATTTTGGAAGCTTCTATGCAAGTCAGTGTTTCTCTTCATGCTGATAATCCTGAGGGAAACAAAGAGTCCAGGTGTCCAGGAACTGCTGGACATCTTGTAAAGTGTATGAAGGGATGATGTGGAGGTTTTTGGATTTTCCCAATACTGCTACAGATTGTACATGAGTGCAAAACAGTCAAGAGATAAACGAAGACTAAAGAACAAACAAACATTAGGAACCTGAGAGTTAGGAAAACCAAAGCTTATCTTCAAAAACTGAAACAACAAATAAAACACTCGAAGTGAACAATTTGCAAGAACCTGCCACAGGAAAAGTTACAGACATAAAATAAAAAGGATAAAAACAGAGAACTGAGAAATTGTTTCACTTAAACTCAGTTGACATTAGACAGAACTAAAAAAGCATCCAGAACTGGGTAGGAAATGCAGAATATGCTTGTACTAAAATAATAAAGGTTATACATTAAAACTGGAATGAAAAGTCAGAATGTTCTTGAATGAACCAACAGCAGTAGTTACCTGTTCCTCTGATAAGAAAATGAAGGACCCTGCATCAACAATAAACAAGATCATGTGTGGTCAGCAGAAGTGACCCTTTCTGGAAGTGATTTATTGTGTCAACCAATGATTTTATACCACCTAGTTTTCCAAAGATTTTTCAAGTTCTCAGGGCTTCAGGAAAGCACCTAAGAGAGAAAAAGCTGAAGATAATTTTAGTCTGATGCTATCTAATGCTTAGGAACCACAACATGAGAATATAATATCTTTGTGAGTTTAATTTTCTGGTATCACAACAAAGGTAAATTAGTAAATAATCAATAGGACAGGAATGATTAAATATTCACTGTTCAATCAATTTGAATTTTTTTTTAATAAAGTCTATCTAAAGTTCAAGTACCTGGGAGACAAAAATACAGGTTCTGCATTTGGGAGGGAAAAAACTTGCCTGGTGAATCACAAATGCAACATAGATAACTACTAAAAAAAAAAAAAAAAATAAAAGACCAGTGCAACTTTCGGTTGTATATGAAGAACATTTGGTAGAAGATGGGAAATGGCCTTGCTTCTATAAACTACACCATTTAAAACATTTGTTAAATGATGCAGGAGTACACATTTCAGAAAAGACATCTAAACAATAGAGACAGTTCAAAGGAGAACTGCAAATGCAATCCAGAGCAGGGAAACAAATCTTTGGCTATGAAGCCTAAGGAGCTTATTTTTTTCATCTTATTGCAAAAAAGGCCAAAGCACAATGCCATTTGATGAAAGCACTGTCTAGATGGCAGGAGATATTCTAGAGATAAGCATCACCTTTACTTATTTCTGTGTCCACAGTATACCCCTAATATCGCTTGCTTTTTAGAAGACATCAAATACAAACAAAATAATGCAAGCTGCCAATCCTTTATAAAATTTATCATCTGAAATATTATTGAAGAACGTGTTTAAGTGGTGAAATTGTTCAATTTGCATATTTACTGCTCATCTCAGTCCCATTTCAGGCTCCTCACACTGCACAGAGGGAGAAGAAAGAGTGAGGGCTACATTTACTGTAACTATTATTGTAAATAATTTGAATGTCAGTCTGCATCAGACCCAACCCTGTTATGGTGTGTCAGCCGGGCAGGGGGGAACTGCTCTTTTCAGCTCTTGCAATTCACTGTCCATAAAAGCCAAAGCGATTATAAGAATTTGATGACCTCTGCATGAATACAGAATGATAGAGTCCTTAGCTATGGTTGGTCTTATATCTATGTGGCACTGAAGGGACTGCAGTCTGGAAGGTGTGTTTTGTATTCCCAGAGGGCCAGTGTTCTCTTGATTTAAAAAGCAGCTATTTAGCAACACCTGCTGTGCTTTCCCTAATGTTTGCCTCTCAGACAATTTGTGCAAGGAGATGGGCAGCCAGAACCGCCTACATATGCAAGCAACAAAGTCCAGCTGTACCTCACTTGAGATTCCCTCCCTCAGATAAACTGACAATTTTTCCTCCAAAATATTCAAACCTAGCATAATTCTAATATGAAACATACACAGTTGAGCCAAACTTTGAGATGTTCATTTGCTTGATTATTACCATTTCTTTCTTAGCTCTTCACTTGTTTAGATCTACAATGGTGGATAACCGAAGAAAACAGGATCACACCCTAACCTATTTCTGCAGTTCCTTTGCTAATAAAAATGACCCTGTTCAGCAACTGTCCCTGACTTTTAGGGAGTCCAGCTGTGCCTTAGCAATCTTGGGAAGCTTCACATTCTAGAACAGTTAATGTAAGAAATCCCATAGCTACTGTTGACATTCATGCTGTTAACCTGCTAGCCCAAGCTACATGCTTACTCAAGCCTGCTAAATTCTATTATTTGTGTCAACTTTCAGATAACAGAAAATCATCTTGCTGTTCTTTTCTTCCTACCATTGACCCAGTCATTATGACAAAGAGGATTAATTACTGGGGCAGGCTTAATTTATGGTGTCTGATGCTTACTTGTGTTGCAAATGACCAGCTGAGCAGAGAGGCACATCATTTCAGGACACAAATCTTTCTCAGCACAAATTCTGAAATCCCTGGTTATTACACATAATTCCATCACATGTGGCTCCTTATTCCACATGTTGAAGCAGATTAGGGAGCAGGGGGCTAATGTTTGCCTCCAAAATCCCTTGGAAGAGTCAAACCCTGAGTAGTTCTGCTTGATGCCAGCAGATTAAGGGGATTCTCCCCTTTCAGGTCAACAGAAGAATCAACATTATGACAGAAATCTTGTTGGAGTGAGGCTTGTCTAAGAGAAAGGACTGATGTTTGAAAAGAACCAGACATCTGTCTGTTTTTTCCTGTTTCCTACTTGTTCAGAAAGTCTTAGGCACTGAGTGTCACCTTTCCTCCACACTCCCTGAAGACACACAAGTCTCCCTGCCATGTAATACACATGACTGAGTGAGAATGCAGAGCAGGGATGAAAGCCTACCAGCTTCCACCGTTCACTCAAACACAGCTCATGTAAGGCACCTTCCCTGTTAACGGGTATTAACATTTTAAATTTATATGCCTACGGCTGGCTTGAATTTACTTAGGTTTTGCCTTACAGGCCTTGTTGTTTGGAATCTCTTCTTTCATTTAATCTTGTGGTTTATGGCAATGTTTTTTGTTTTTCTTTCTAATTCACTTTCTGTGAATTTAACAGGTCAATGCAATGCTAATGTGGCTAAATGCTGTAATTGGTTAAACAGTAATGAGCGCATACAAAGATACTATTTGAACCACACACAGGTATTGTGATAATACCACTGGAAGAAAAAACTTGGAAAACTGTGTGATATAAAAACACACAGACGCTTTTTCACAGCAGAATATAAATACTTAGTTTAGAATTACTGAGAGCTCTGCAAACCTTGGTGGGGGGTATAATTATCCCAGTCTTCACTGAGTAAAGGGAATGAATGCAGAAATTAAGGGTGTGTGTGGCCTAGCTCTCTTTATGCAACATTAGCCATAGCGGGTTTTTCTCCTGCTGTCTTTTACCATCTGTCAAAGGAAAGTTTATACCCATCTAGCTGAGACACATCACCACATGATGTGCACATAAGTAGTCCATATCTGTCCTAGCCAAATGGTTTATTTCAAGTTACTGCTTTGTGAGCATATTTGAGTTTCTTCTGAACACAGACCCTGACTCCGATTTACCTGTGGAATGGCAACTGCCCAGTGCAGGAATGGTATGTCTTAAACTACTACAACAAGCTCTAGGAAGGCTTGTTTTATGCCAGGATCACTGATTTATGTCCTGATGAAGCAGCAGCGAATGAGTGAGAACATACTCAGATTCAGAGAGCTGCTAGCAGGCCCTTGCAGAATACAAGTCTGCATGCACTTAACACTTGAGTTTTATTTCCTTATAATATTAAGAAGAAATGGAAAAAATAAGAGGAATATGACAGGGATCATTTGTTACTGGCAAGATGAGAATGGCACCATACAATGATAAAACTGAGAGATGACTTTCGGAGATGCCAAAGCTTCTAGTGATTCCTTGATCTCAGCTTTGTTTCTCTGTGGGAAAGCTTGGAGGAAAGCTATTGTGCATCTCAGACTACTGCAGCAACTTAGCTCATCTGTTTTTTGACAAGCTATCTAGGTAGACTCCATGGTTCTGCACACTAACGTTTTTCTGCAAAGAAGGAAAATGGAGGTCCTTATAAATATGTATATCATGAGTGTGAACTTACTTGGAATTACACTGTAAAGAATAATTAATCTCTCCCAACCTGGTTTTATTTAATTTTATTTTTACATTCAGATGGGATCCCAAGTTGTGATGATGGTAAGATATTTGCATTGATCATTGCCATGTGAGGAGGCAGTTGAAGGTTACTTACAATATTTATTTCACTTTTAATTAACTGGCTCCAATGCTGATACCTTCACTGGTATCCTCATGTTCTCATTTAGGGATATAACGAGCCAGAAGGAAGGGCAACTCTCATGTGTGATGCTGGCTTCTAGAGCAAGGTTCTTGAATCTGTAAAGAAACAGAGGATGTGTTTGATAAAAATGAGGAAGAAAGAAAAAAAATACAAAATATGAAAGGGAGATGTGCTCAAGCAGCGGAAAGGTTACATGTGTACTCACGTTGCAAGATGTTGGTGATCCCAAGAAAGACAAAGTTAAGTGCTCAGAAAAGGCTGAACTAGTTTACACCAAGTTACAGTACCCATGGAGGCACAGGGATGAAACTGTGCCTTCAAAGGTGCAAAAATGCCCATGGCTGTTCAGAAATGGGAAGACACTTAATACGTTCAGTAAAAAGAGAGAGAAGATAGGACTTAATAAGAGTTTTATTACCAAAGAAGCTTTAGGAGACTATGTCAGTAAACATGGAGAAGGAGTGTGCAATGCTGTGTTTGGCTGTGCTAGAAACAGCCCCATCTCTACTAGGATATAAAGGAACACTTGAGCTTGAGAATATGGGAAACTCGAGGCTTTGATGAAGTTTCTCTGAGATCTTCAGCTGAGAGCAAGATTAATTTCGCCTAGCTTAAGCCATCTGCAAGTTAAGCACTGAATTTAAACTGGTCACCTGAAGTTCCTCTATAGATATTGGAGGAAGACAGACACTTTCTGAAAGTGATTCACATCATCTTGATATGTGGCAGAGGAAAGGTAGATCTTCATCAGAGTCGGGGTCATAGCATTTCCTTTAAATCCATCCCCCCCAGTGAAAAATAGCATTTAGCAGAGTCTTCAGGGCTTTCACATGCAGATCACAAGGGGATTTTGCAAGATGACAGATATATGACAAATGGCCATGACCTCTTCTGCTACGGAATGCAATCAGTATGAGACTCTGTGAAAAAGGATGAATCTTAGCTAAAGGTCTTGCAGATATTTTGCCAACATGTGCCTGTATACTTGGGCCACATAGGTGTTCGATCTGTAAACTAATTGCAGAACAAGGTTTCTGAGGTTCAGTAAACTTACTGGTGTGTGTGGCTAAATATAGTGTTTCCTGCTGAAATATATCCACCAGGAAACTGATTCAGTTTGTAATAGTTCATGTTAAGAAGACTAATCCATTCCCAGCTGTAATTTATGCTTTTGTTACAACTAGAGCAGACAATGTTGACAGATCTTCTTACTGCTTCCCCAGGTGCCAACCTGTTTTATGCTTGTTCCTGGAGAAATATGGTGGGTCTTGCTAGTAATTTGAGTTACAAACAAGCATAATAGTTTTACATTTAAAAGTTTACTTCGAAGTAAAGAATGATCAACATGGTCAAATATGTCTTTGCTTTCATGCATCCGAAGTGGATGTGTAAGCCGATTCAAGCACCAAGAGTGCCTGTTTGTTTCCACTGACTTTAAGGAAAACAAGTACAACTAACATAACAGCACCTTTCTGATGTCAGATGAGATGAATGCCTCTATTACTAAGGGGTTTTTTGTTTGTTTTTGTTTGTTTTTTTTTTTTTTTAGGATTACATATAAGTGAATTGCACTAGGTATGTTATCTCTTTACCTTAGTTATACTTTAGGTTTTCTGTTCCTGTAAGCGAGGGAGTATAGTACTAGCCAGGACTATGAAACTACAGTAAATGCATGACTTTTGGAAAACTACACCTGAAAGATAGTTAGCAGTGGTTCATTGTCAACGCTGAGGTTGTTATTGAGATAGTGTCTTTGCCAGGATCTTGTTATGATATGTTATTTTCAATTGGTTTATGTCTTGAATGCTGGAGTAGTGAACAAGCATTAAAATTGCAAATATTAACGAGTTAGAAGTGGCAGTAATACTCTGGTGGTGCAAGATTAGAATTTAAGATGAACCTTTGTAAATTGAATTGTAAAATTTACAATTTGTGAATTGTAAAATTGGTCTGAAGTACAAAGGAGATTATCCTATAGAAAAAATTCACAGTGTTATCATCATACAAATACCATATAATACCATAAAGAACTACTATACTTACAGAAGTCAGGAAGACCGAAAGAGGAAAATTTGTAAGAAAATGAGTTGATGAGTCTAGAAAATAATAAGACTAATAATAATATTCTAAGAATCTCACACATTTTTGAGAAGAAGGTCATACATTGTTTTTTCCAAGGTGCTTGTGTTGGGCTTTAATTACAGCAAGGAAGATTTGGGAAGTTTGGATGTTAGGAAACCTTTCTGATGGAAAGCATTGGAATTGATCATCTAGAGGGGTTCAAGTATCACCATCTTTGAGGAAGGTCTTTATGACAGCCTAGGTAAACTGCTGTCAAGAGGATTGGAAGTATAATTGGAGGTGCAGAAAAGACTAAGTAACCTCCCAGGATTATCCATTTACTGTGAAGTTCTGGCAGAGCATTCTGTAAGACATACAAGTGCTCTCACCATAGTTACTTTGTTTTATTGCTTTATTTCTGCAGCCTGTATTAAGATGCTGAGTTACTTTGCTGCTGCAATGTGATCTCATAGATTTGACAAGTCCAGCTGACACTTCACAGGCTGTAGCTGTGTGATAAACCTGATAAAGTTCATTGCAAGGATATTTTCTGCTTGTGACACAGGTCACAATTTTCACCTCTAGGTCTGCCTTGTATTTTCAGATCAGCTCAACATCCAGTGCCCTATAACACTTGGCAGTTAAAGAAAATTCATTTTTATAAAGAAGTCTCTGATGTTGAATCAGCGCCTCAAACTATGTCAAAGACAAGCTGTGAGCCTGAGCAGCTGAGCCATGGTGAAGCAGAGCATAGGGCATACAGCAGTGATGAAATCTGGGTAACAAAACTCCAGAAAATTGCATAAAAAAGCCTCTCTCAAAACAATCAAATAATCAGAATTGCTCCAGTGGAGCTCTGCAGCTTATGGCAGTAGAGAATTGGACCTGATTTCTCCTGCACATTAAAAAAACAAGCAAACTGTGATCCATACTGAAAAATATCCTACAGCAATAACAATGGTTTACTCACCTCCTGTGTTTGTAATGAGCTACCAAAGCTTTCATTAGCACAGTCACTGATGTGTCATGCCCAGTATTCCTGGCAGACTTGCTATTTTATGTAACACAATATGCAGGGTGAAAAAAAAAATAAAAGAGGAAAAAAAAAAGTTGGTCAACCTCCCAGTGATGTACTGGGCACAGGAAACTCAAAAGGACAATTGTTGCTAAATATGTTCACTTAGAAAAAAAAATAATTGGAATTTAACCCTCCATGTGGTGGCATTTTCTAGGGTTGCCAGAGAAACCCAAGGTTTTCATGAGACAACTGTAATTAACATATCTGAGAAATTTAGAGAAAGATGTAAGGTTTTCTCCGGTTCATGGCAAAGGATTCATAGTCCCTTTCTCACAAAAATTATTTATTCCTAAAGTGCATTGAAATTCATCTGGTTAACATCCATTGCTGCTATAAGAAGGACATGTCTTGGTGTGTTAATGCTGTTGTGAGTTGCTTGCTGCTAAGCAGCAGAGTGTGTGGTTTCTCTCTCCAGCACAGGCTTGGGCAGAAAAAATACCTATTTTGGAAGATGTCTTCAGACAAAAGGCAATTCTAATGAAAGCCCACTTTTCTGTACCCTTTTTCTAGTACTCCATGATGTGTGTCAGGAGAGCAGGCAGTGGTAAAGACTTCATAATGCTACCTAATGCTACCTCCTTTGGAAAGATGCTTCTGTTAATTTGGTGGTACAAGAGAATCAGGGTTAAAGAAAAATATATTTCCTGATGTAGGCTGATTTGGCAGTTGTATGGGAAATTCCCAGTAGGAAGATGTCCCACCTTTATTATTCCATAGCCCAGAAGTGTCAAAAAAAGAGTAATAACAGAGCTTTCACTGGCATGGTTGGCATCTGTACAACTCTTAGGGCCATTGTGATTTCCAGAGAAAGTGCTGACTCTGGAGTTAGGCAGCCTAGGTGGCCTAAAGAACTGTGTAAATGGAACCAGTGGAGTGTAGAGGTCTAAAATCGAAGGCTGTGATCTCATTCTGAAAGTGCATACACTAAGCATTCAGTAAGTGACAAAGAACATCAGTTCAGTTGGAGCCATTTTCATGGTAGATGACTACAATTAGGAGAGGCAAATGTCACCTTTTGTTGTACTTGTGATGAAAAATTGTGCTGTACTAATATCTTTATCACTGCATTATCTATGTTTTCAAGAAGTACAGCAGCGTCTTTTGATCTCAGAAGAGAAAAAAACTTAAAATCAAATTTGCAGCAAACCCTCCGAAGACACTCATGAGTGATTTTCCCTCCAGATGACAATGCCTCCTTCAAGAGAAAACAACTTTCACATTATCTTCTCTATCTATCTGGACTAAATTGGTCATTGATATAAATAGATTTGCCTCTGCTGACACTGAGTTTAATTTATTTAGTTGTACAGTGACAAATTTTGTCCCACCATATACTCATAGATAAACTTTTATCTTCTATTGTCTTATTATGGCTTGAAGGGAAAGAATAAAAGAAGAAGGAAAATGAAGAGCAGAAACTGGGAAGTGCTGTAGTATGGAGGCTCATATATCCGTACGTACTGAAAGTAAAGAGGAAAAAAAAAGAAAACCTGCCAAAAGAGAATTGCAACTAGGTGAACATGGAGGAATGTACAGATATTTTTTGTTCCTAAGAAAAGGAAAAACTTGATCAGTCTTTAGAATCTGCTTTGATTTCATTGAATCATGAAATATCCAAATGAAAATTAATCATGTGAACTTTATGCATTTGAATCTTGCTCATTAGAGAGTGACGTACCATCTTGGCTACCAGCACAGCAGGTGATTCATGTGGTTGATAAATAACTGCTGAACTGAGTATTCAGATCTAGCTTCACAAAGAGATTTAAATGCTTAACTCTGTAAGAGGATGTTACAGACTTCGAGTTTACCATACAGGGAAGAAAATCAGATGAGTAGCTAAGGAGGGAATTTTCAGCAGTCAGCATATGGACCAAGTGGGTGCTTAGACCAGCTACTAGAAAATGCTACAGAGGGGGATGTGCCTGAAATGTTCCATTTTTCCTAGATTTAGACGCATTAAGCCAGGGATTCAGTCTAAACCCTTTCCCAGTTCTTGAGCGCCTTACTCATACTGTCAGGTGTCAGTCATGCTCAGGCATCTCTCTTGCTGGGAAATTCCCAAGTGTCTTTACATTGACTCAGTTGCCACCTCACGCTTTTTGCATTAGCAAAATGGGAAACATTCTCCTTCTCGTTCTGCCAGAAAGTGAACTGAGGTCAAGCAGCAGCTCCTGTAAATTGGTGTAAATCTATTTATGTCTGTAGCATTATTATTTAAGAAAACCCCGCCTTTGAACTCCAACTCTGTGTGAACAGCACTGAATAGAATACATGGTGAAACATTCTCATTCCAACTGGCAGTGGCGGACTCCTTTCTGTGTGACCCTCTAGCTCTTCCTTGCTTCATGGCTTTGCTCTTCTCCATAGCGGTGAGAGCCAGTGATGCCTCAGAAGGGTGAAAGACAATGGGCAGAAAGCAGGAATTGCTGTTGTCCCTGAAACCATGAGTAACATAGTTTTTCTAGCAATTGCTGTCTGCCTGCTAACAGACTTGCCAGGAGGGTTGCAGGATAACTCTTTTTTCAGGAGAAGAATAACTGTAGTTTGCTGAAATTCTCCTGGTTCTTCCAATAATTTGGTTGCTGGACTGATATATATTCAGTCTGTGCTTCAACTTTGACTGTTCTTTCAACTAAGTGGAAAATTCCCAGAGAAGTCGAACTTGCCGAGACAAAATTTGCAGTCACTGATGTTTATTTCTTGTTCAAATAGAGAGACCCTGAGCAATTTGACAGGACAAACCCTATCACTTAAACAACAAGTACATTGGTTTTCTGACCAAAATCTTAAGTAAGGATTGTGCTACAGCCCTTTAAAACCTGATTTTTTTTCATACAAAAAAAAAAAAAAGAAAAAAGCTGGTCCTGAGATCCTGGCAATTCTAGTACTGTGAGTTTGGTTTTTCACTCAACTGTCTCTAGTGCAACTAAATTAGAGAGTTGTTAAGAATACACTGGTTTAAATAATCTGTGAAAAAGCTACTTTCTCCTTCTTGTTCTTAATTGCCTGCCCTAAACATTTGCATAAGATTGGCAATCATCTCTATTTCTAGATACATAATTCCAGAAAAAAATAAAAACAGCCTTCAAATGTGATTTGGCACATACACTAAACCCATGCTTAGAAAAGTTGTGTGCACAAACCGCAGGTCATCTGATATGCAGGACACTGGATTTTGTCCCTTTTTGGTTCCTGGTGGTTTATGGGGATATGGGTGCACAGGACTCTGATCACTTGGCCAAGTGCTGTGGTCTTTGCTATCAGTCTAGTAAGATGGGGCGGAACTCATTTTGCGAAAAAGTGACATAATTAGTTGGGTACCAATTAAATCTGTATTGTTCTGGACATTTCTGAAAAGGTCCAACTGCTCCAAGGCCAGGATGGATGGGAAAGGTGTCTCTGCCCATGGCAGGAAAGTTGTAAACAGAGGATCTTTAAGTTCCCTTCTAACAGAAACCATTCTGTGATTCTGTGAACTGACTTGTTGCTGTTCTATTCGTGTCTTCTCTCTTCTCTTTCATCATTACACTTACTCTGTTGATTTAACTTGTCCACTGTGCCTATTCTTTCTACTTATTTTGCAGAATATTTGTTCTTTTGTTTCTGTCTTCTTTTTTCCTAATTGGGTGGTTCTTCTACACACAGGGCAAGGCTGTGCTGCTCTGTCTTTGTGCAGTACTGAAGGCGTAATGGCCCTGGGTATCATCAACATGCAAGCAATTAGTAACGACACAGCAGTGATGACCGTGATTTTATTCACATCAGAGCACAGATAAGTATGATTGGCTAATAGCACTTAGAATCATAGAATCACAGAATCACAGAATAGTTAGGGTTGGAAAGGACCTTAAGATCATCTAGTTCCAATCCCCCTGCCATGGGCAGGGACACCTCACACT
>JBCJKH010039174.1:0-11623 GCA_039877255.1 Loriculus beryllinus
TCCAAAGAACCAGTTTTTGACTTGGACCTTTATGCACCCATCGGAGGTTTGAGCACAGTTAGTGTGCATCTTTAGTGGAGCTTCTGGTTGATTTTTTCCTTGTAGGAGTCCAATTCCCAAGTACCAAAACTACTTGAACTTGAGCAACCTATAGTAAGGGTGGATTGTTTGCCTCAAAACCATGTTACTGCATGGAGTCAAAATGCAGCCGGTGTGGAGTATGTGACAACTACAGTTTGTCAGAGGATTGTACCTTGGTAGCTTGTTGAAGCTGCAGTGGATAGATTGTCGTGTGAATAGCAAAGGAATATTTCTTGACTTGATCATTTGCTGAACTTGAATCCACACTTCTACTCTGCAGCATGGGTCTGTTAAACATTTTAAGAAACACTGTGCAACAGAAGAAAATCTAGGCTGAATGATTCATATCTGGAATAGTTTTAAATTTGCAAACAAACAGAAGCTTTTTTTAAAAAGAGCTGTCAACAGTGGTCAGGGAAACTTACCCATAAACATAATTTTTACATGCATATCGATATCTATATACAATATGTATGCCTATTACACTTTCTTGCTGAGAAATTTACTAACTTCACAGAAAAATCCTAAATTAAAGGTGCTGAAAAGATATAATTATGATAATTAACCATACCACAGTCTGTGGCTGAGACAGCTTGTCTCAGTTTAGCACCTAGGTGTAAATTAGATATTAATATCAGCACCAACTTTACACAGAAACAATGCTTGCAATCTCATTAGAGTTTCCAGAGACCAAAATTGAACTAGCCACTCATTTTTTGGATGCCATTTATTCAAGGCAATATGAGAATTATTTGCATGGCTTCCCCAGCCTTCACAGTACTTCATCTGAGTCAATTATCTTTTCCTCATTCTTGCAGCTTGGATCTGTGGTCATCACTACAACTGTGGGACTTGGCCCTCTTGCAGATGAACAGCAGCAGGTGAGCTGGGAGACACAGCACATCTATTGAGCTCCTGGGCAGAGAAAAACCCTGTCCTGCAATATGTGAGTGAGCTGATCTGAATATATTGATTTCTCCTACAAATGCATCACAGAGAAAAAGCCAGAACATTTATTCTGAAATACTTTAGAATATCATTAATAAAGGCATTGATTTCTTCTTAATGAAGAAGATGCCATAATAATATATGACAGTAATATAAATAATTTATAAATTAACACACAAACAAAATGCTTTTATACATTTTAAGCATCCTATGGTAGAGGACCTGATGTCTGTATTCATCTGTGACTTGCAGTGCTGTTGGGCAATTATGCTTTTTGTACTTTAATAATGCTCAGTGTGCTCCCAAAGGATCAGTGGTGAAACTCTAATTGATTCCAAAGTAGGAGATCATGATTGACTAAACACTTTTGAGTATTCTTTCAGGCTTCTTTTGAATTTGATTCTCACTTCAAGAGCTGTAGTCATATTGCGTTAATTTTTCATATATAAATCACTTTGGGGTGATACATGAAGTAATGAAAAAATAACAGAGAAACCTCAGTCAACTGCACTTATTTGCTTTCACCCATGTTGTAAAAAGAGAGAGTTTTCAATGTGAAAACAGTTCATTTTAAAATTTAGAAGCAAGCCAATAAGGGAATTACTGTGTAGAGCTCATTAACGCAAGATAGGAATTAGACATACAACCTAGTAAATCTAAAAAGTGTATTCCAACACCACATAAATGAGAAAAGCATTCTCCTAGTACTTCTAGGATAAAAGTTTAAGGGCTATCAATCAAGTTTCAGAACACAACTTGTTCAATAATTACTGTCAGGAAGAAGTGTTTCCTCTGGAAGTGTAGGATTTCTAATGGGGACCATACTGATTCAAAAGCAATTAAAAATCTTTACAGTGAGGTCACTGTTTAAAATATCTAGGAAAAGATGAGCTAAGAAACATAAATTGGTAATTTGTAATAGTTTCTGGTGGTTTATTTTCTTTCATTAGAAGCATGAGGAGGATGATAGATAGTTGGATAGAATATTTTATGAATGGATAAAACAAGAACAACCAGAAAATGAAGCTGCAATATGCAAGTGAAAATAGTTTTTCGTTCTTTTATTTAACAGCTTGGAGAAGCTTAGCTTTTCTCCATTGATCACTGACTATTTATTCAGTGTATATCAGGTCTAAACATGTGAGAGAAAGCTAAAGTATTGAGCTTGTTTGAATTTAAATATATGGTGGTGATGCGTGAGTGTGAATTTCCCTTTGAGCATCTCTTTGCTGACTGCGACACATCAGGTAACACTCCAGAAATCCATGAATAAAATTCTCAGGCTGCCTGTCTCATCTTTCCCAAGGGTAAAGATGGTTGCCATATTTCATTCATTGTTTTTGGTTATATGTATGGGACTTCTACAGCCCTTTTCAAAGTTACCTCTTCCTATTAAACGTATAAACCCATCTATCTAGATTTTTTTTTCTTTGGAGCTCTTACTTTGACACACAACTTCCTGCTGCTGTCTTATTTGTCTAATGTTGAGAATTGCTGATTTATTCTGAGTTTCAAGTATGTCAGGAAGTTAATTGAGCTTTCTTTTCTGCTCAGAAGCTGCAGATGGTATTGTGCTCATTTTTTTTTTTAGCCATATAACTTTAACACCTTGTAATTCTTACTCAGGGAGGTGGGGGGAGAGGGAATGAGAGTTAGTGTCTTTATGTATCTTCAAATAGCATCTTTATTGCTTGTGATGGCCATTTATATTTTGAGACACTTTATTTTAAAAAAGTTTAGGAAAAATCTTCCAAAATATTTGAGGTAAGGACTAAGACCACCGTTACTTTTCCAGTATCAGCTTTTCTTTTTTCGTAATAATTTGTTCCAGAGAAGATCACCTGAATAATATTCGTTTGGAGATTGAACTAGGAAGTTGTTAGGATGTAAAACTTAATATGTTTACTGAGAAAAAGTTTAACAGTAGCAAGTGAAAGACTATTTAATAGATTTAAGGGACAGAAAGTTTGTGTCTGTGTCTGATTCTACCCTTCTGCATGAATTTAAGATGCTGGTTATTTTAATAAAATTCAATGAGTATTCTGCATATCAAGTTACTTTCATTCACAGCGAACAACAATAAAGCTTTGACAGTTGTCTCTATAATGTTAATGTAGGTCTTCAAGACAAACAACCATTTTAAGCTGAAAAATGGTAATGTAAATGAAAAATAGGTATAATATTTTAAGTATAAGGCAACATAAATACAAGTTAAACCTTTGGCAAATGTCTCATTAACATAAATTCACCCCATCTCTCCAGCATTTTTGTTTTTAGTATTTTGTGAGCAATAGGCTATAGTCCTAAATAGGTAATTTTTTGGCTGGATGCTCAAATCAGAGCCAGTTCCAGTACAGATGAATTTGTATGTATGTAATAAAATAATTCATCTGTTAGAGGGGTAAAGTATTCGTATGTGGGTGTCTTCCTGATTTATATTTGGTTTGTTTGTGTAAAGCAAGCTTACAAAGTGTTTTTCTAAATGAAGTTACTTCGTTCTGATTATATTGCATTGCTCACATTATATACATTATAGCTGCCCTTAGCTAGACTTTTATGGCATGAGGCAAAACAAATTCACAGATAGAAAATTAGGCTTTCAGATGTCTTTAGAGTTAATAGGATATTTAAACTGATGAGTTCAAGACCTACTGAAGCAGAAACCTTGCAGTTTTGCTGGAGTAGCTACCAGATGCAATCACACATGATGGTAATGAAGGTATTCAAAAGAAACCTGAAGAACAGATTTGATCACTAAGACTGTAATCTTCGACTTAATATTACAGACATTACCATTAAAGGTTTTTGGGCAACTCCAAATGAGATTGTTTTTTAAATATGTGTTGCTTTATATTATCATTTATCTATATGAAACAATTTAGACTCCAGTTTGAAGCTGTTTGTATTCTTTTCTAATAAGCACCTATATTTGCACTAAGACTTTTCTTCCATGAATGTTGTTTTCAGGGTATAACTTTCCTCAACTCTCCAGGATAGCTATAAGGATGCTTTAATTAGTTCACTCTGGTCATTCGTCTCCTTCTGAATAGCAGCAGATGTCAGATGTTTCAACATTGGAGAAAAATTTGGTGATATATATTCTGAGTATGTTTGGAATTTATCTTACTCTGAATCCACACATTCACCTGTACCAGAACAGGCACATCACAAATAGTACATAAATAAATAAAAATTACTTGTATGTTGAAAATAAGAATGATTCCAACTTTCTTGTTTAAGAGGAAAAAAAAATATATATATATATATATAAACTAATGCCACCTCTCACCTTGCTTTCCACTCTGTTGTCTTTTTAAGAGAAAAAAGTCTTTAATTTTTATTTTGATCAACAACACTAAAAAATGTATGATATTTGAGAGAGTAGTTCTCAAAATTCATTGAATTTAATGTGCTAACTTTTCTTAAAGAACTACAATATTTATTCCTTATTGCATTCATACTCATAGGACAGTAGCATGAAATTTGGGATGGGGGAGAAAATTGTGGTGCAAAAGTGAGAAAACTCTGAGGTTGAAATAAAGACAGTCTAATAGGTAAAGCACAAGCTATGCATTCAACTAAAGTAAAACAAGGAATTAATTCTCTACTTCCTGGAAGGCAGGTGTTCAGCCATCTCCAAGAGAGCTGGCTTCTATCGTGCATTACAGTGACTTGGGAAGACAAACACCATCACTTCAAATATTCCCCCCTTCCTTCTTCTTCCCCTAGCTTTATATGCTGATCATGACGTCATATGGTATCTTTGGCCAGCTGGGGTCAGCTGTTTTGGATGTGTTTCCTACCAACTCCTATCCCCAGCCTACTCACTTGTGTGAGAAGCAGAAAAGGCTTGACTCTGTGAGAACAGTTCAGCAACGACTAAAACATCCCTGTATTAATAACACAATTTCCAGCAAAAATCCAAAACATAGGGTTGTACTAGTTACCATGGAGAAAATTAATTCTACTCCAGACAAAACTAGCACAATAGTCACAAAAAAAAAAAAAATCTAAAATTATTTTCCTCTACATTAACTTTGTGGGAATATTAAGAACTAGGAACATGATGTAATCTCTTCTAGAGCACCAGCTAGGGCAAGATTAAGCAGATTCCATCTAGGTGCCTGAGCTTGCACATGCATGAAAACATTGATGCCAATTGGGTACCACGGGTGTCAATGAAAACAATCAGAAGACAATGGAGCTGCACATTTGTAATTGAGGTATAATTTGCTGTGCAGAATCTTTATTATTCTATTAAAGGAAGGAGTCAGATTGGCTTTCAGGTTGAGTTTGTGTGGCTGGCAGTTTTGGTTTTGTTTTTAATATTCATTGCTAGCAATTTTAATATCAGAATCACTGAGGCATAACAAACAGAAAATTAAGTACACACTTTCAAGGTAGAGCTGTATTTTAAAGAAACCTGCCCTGTGTCTGAGGAAAATTACAGAAAATTTCATCCCACAGAAACCCTGTTTGAGTAAAACCTCTCAATTTTAAAAAAGAGATCTTGTGGTACAGGAAAGAACTGCTTTTTTATAAATCAGTCATGTGTGAAGGAAATAATATCACTACCTTGGCTTTTAATTCAGTTTACTGTTATATCTCCCTTATTGTGCAACTTTCATTGTGCAACTAATTGTCTTCCCCAGTCCTTCTAGCCTCCTGCTGCAAGGGAGTTCTCAAATGTCTGGGATGGGACAAGAAAAACTAGTTGGCTTTCTTATAGGTACTTTGTTTACACCTGTTTAAGAAAATACATTTATGACTTTGATTGTGGTCTCATCTAATCCAGTATCTGTTTTTTTACTACATACAGTAAGAGAGACAATGACAAAATATCTGAAAGCCAGGGACTGTATAATCTGGTTTGTGAGGGATTCAGACTAAAATACAGTGCTTAGAGGTTACTGTTAATAGATGAAGCTTGTTTTTTTTAAAAAAGTCTCAATTTTCATAGGTCTTAGTGTGATATCCATTGCAGTCATCAGAGGATTTAATTAAATTACAGGAATATGCTCAATAGCAGAAATATTTGTTTTGAAACTACTTTTCTAATGCAAGGAGAATAAAAGTCTCAGTCTGCTGGTTTTTTCCCTGATGCAAACTGAAATTTTAGTGACAAGTTCTCCTGTGGGTTATATTAATCAAATAATAGATTACAAGAGACACAGCAAAGGAGTGAAAGAAATAAATCCAAATTTACTTTCTGGACATTGATGTAATGATTTCTGACCAGCTCTTTACACTCTCCATACTACAATTACAGGTAAAATTGTATGTAACATTCTTCCAGTAATAATTGTCTTCTCTGTGAATTATTTTCTGTAGTGAATGTCTTTTCTTGTATGTAACATAAAGACCTCAATTTATAAAGGCCAAATGTCAGGTTGGTTCTTACGAAACAGAATTAATTCTTTGTTACGCAGTGTGTAACTGGTACTGAGATGGAAATTTGCCTTTTGGTGCTAAGGTAAAAGCAGCTATCACAAAGACCTGGAGAGGAAAGTTTAGAAAGTGTTTGCTTTTGTGTTGCATCTGAAGACTTTTTCCTTTAAAGAAAAATTTCATTGTGTGAAAATTATTTAAAATGAAACCTGCCCTTAATTTTTTTGTTTTTTCTATTTTTACCTTTTTCTATTTTAAAATATTTTTTGCTTTTCATTTTCTTTTGTTTCCTTTTCCCTTCCCTTTCCTTGTGTCTTCCTTTTCCTTGTCCCTTCCTCTCCCTTTTCCTTTTTCTGTTTTCTATTTTCTTTCCTCTTTTTGTTTTTCACTGTTTCTCCTGCAGGATAAGACTATCATCTGCTGCATGGTAGAATTCTAGTTGATAACTGGGGAGCTCCTAGGTATTATCATATTGCAGATAAAATTATCAATGTTCTTGGAACCATGAGGAACTTATTTCTGATTAATGTTCACTCTTTGATAGTCTATCTTCTCTGTGGTACATTTCCTCAAGAAACTTAATTTAGTCAGTCTGCAAAAGCACTGATGTGAGGCAAGGAAAGGTAGGTCAGAGAGCTGTGTGCCAGGGCTGGGTGGCAGTGGAAGTCAGGGGTAGGGTACGCACCTTGAAGCGGACCCCAGCAGGTTACATAGCCTGCAGCTGTACGGCCATACGGTAGCCTCTGGCTCCTCTCTGCGACCCAGTATGTCAGATGCATTTAATCAGTAGATCAAATATCATCAGTTTCAGTGATATCAGTGACACATTGTGGTAGCTGTAGGTCACCGAAAGATCAGCCCATATTGTATAGTATGTGAAACAACAAGGAACAGAAAAAAGACCACAGAACTCTGCTTCAAAAGCATGAGGTGTACCTCATACTAGCTTACAGCTTTTCACAAATCTTAGATGTGGTTGCCGTTTCTCCACTAAATATAGTACAGATTATTCCCTTTATGCAAAAATATAAAACAAGATTTGTAGAAAAGAGTGCCTATACTTTGGTGGTTTTAGAATATGAGGAGTATACCCAATCTAAGAAGAGTGGTTGCAACTTTAGGAGTTTACTCTGGCTCAGCAGAACAGCAAACTACACCCAGTTCAAACTACAGTGTAAATACTAACAAATAACTGGCCTAGCAGACAAATGGAAAACAGTAGATATCGTTTACCTGGACATTAGTAAGGCCTTTGATACTGTCTCCTATAAATACCTCACAGGAAAGCTGTTGATATATGGGCTTGATGTACAGACAGTAAGGTGGATTGAAAACTATCCGAATGGCTGAGAGGGTGGTTATCAGTGGCACAAGGTCTAACTGGAGGCTATTAGCTAGCGATGTAACCCAAGGATCCAGTCTTGTTCAATATCTTCATTAATGATCTGGATGATGAGTCAGAGCATATGCTCAGTAAATTTGCTGATGACACAAAACTGGGAAGAGTGGCTGCTACACCAGAGGGTCATGCTGCCTGCCATCCTGAGAGACTGTAACAGGCTGATAAAAAACTCAAGAAGTTCAACAAGGGGAAGTACAAAGTCCTGCAGCTGGGGAGGAGCAACACCATATACCAGTATATGCTGGGGCTGATTGTCTGGAAAGCAGCTTGGCAGAAAGGGACCTGAGGATTGTGGTGAACACCGGACTGAACATAAGCCAGTAATGTACCCCTATTTCCAAGGTGGATAATGGTATTCTGACATTCCAGTTCACAACAGATTCAGTGTCTAAGAATACCAGTGTTCAAGGACAGGTTGGGCAGAGCTGTGGGCTACATGGTTGAAGTTGAGGCATCCCTGGTTACGGTAGGGGGATTGGAACTAGACAATCTTAAGGCTCTTTCCAACCTTAACTGCTCTGTGACTCTATGATTCTGTGATGTAAATTGGCAAGGGATGATTTTCTCAGTTTCATCATGCTTATCACTGTTCACCTTAGCAACATTTTCTCCAAGAATTATTTGTGTGCTTCTTCTAATATGTGGCTAATATTTGCCCTTCCTATTCATTTCTCCTTTATACTTTACAAAGGCCAGACACATGAGAGCTTATCCCAAAATTTGCTGTCTAGTTCAATCAACCAAACTTACTTCTAAGAGTAAATCGTTAAGAGCAGTAATAGTAGAAAGACGGAAAAATCTTTGTAGGAGCACTGCAAGGTCATCTCATCCACTCTTGATACAACACAGGATTTCTTACATTTATATAATTCCTAGTGTATACTTGCTTAATCCCTTTTTAAAACCCTCAGTCACATATGCATTAGTCACTCAGCTGACTATTCTTATGTTTTTCTTTTCTCACCCTTAGAAAAACTTTTAAAATATTCAATCTTTTTTGATGCAATTAAGCCTATTATTTCCTTGCATATATGATAAACATAGAAACCATTGCTCCTAAGGCCTTTGAAGCCATATTTCTTTTATTGTAAACCTTGCTTCCTTAGGATAAATATTTCATTCCAATTATTTCATGGGGACGATGTTTGTTCTTTTTTATTTAGGTTGTTTTTTGTTTGATTGTTGTTTGGTTTTGGTTTTGTTGTTTTTTTTTTTTCTACCTGGACTGCACTCTAGCATATAACACCTTAAAGTTCGCTATCCTAAAGTGGATTAAATGCTCCAGTTGGTAATCAACCTTGAGGAATGGAGAAAAAATTCATGACTTTTCCAGGAAAAGTTCCTTTTTCTGTCTATTAGAAGACATAGCTGTATTGCAGTCATTAACATTATTTTGATTTACCACACCTAAGTTCTGGCCAATAATCAATACAAATGATTTAAAACATTTCCAAAGGCAGCTTAATGATTTAGCCACATGTCTGAACCATGTGCTTATTTCAGTTGTGTCATTCGTGAAACACGTCAAATTGTAATGACAGGGCAATTTCCTGGTTGTCATTGCAACAGGCAGAAACATTATTTATGAGCAATCTGTAATCTTTAACCATTATATTAACACTGATAGTCATTAACTAAAAGTAAATTAGATGGAAGCCTTCAGAACACTTCTACTTATGCCACAATATGATGTTGTTTAATCAAGTTCAGGTGGGGAAGGGGGGGCTGGGAAATCATAGAATGGTTTGGGTTGGAAGGAACCTTAAAGATCGTTCAGTTCCAATCCACTGCCATGGGCAGGGACACCTTCCATTAGACCAAGTTGCTCAAAGGCCCATCCAACCTGACGTTGAACACTGCCAGGGATGTTTATTTTGTGCAAATAAATCTTTAAAATACTTGCTGCCATCTTTAGGTGAAAAAGGAGAACCTTTTAAAATAGTGTATCTTTTGGCTTCTTTAAAGAAAATTTGAAACATTTCAATAAAGAACAAACAGTTCTGTATGATAAAGTTACTTTTAATGTTAAATTTGGTTAATTTTCATAATATATAAATTGAATCCCTCTTAAAGAAGAGTTTTGGCTCTGATAAAAATGCAGATTGTGATTTGAAAAAAGAAGCTTAATAAAATTAGACTCATGGCTTTGCATATTTTTTTCATTTGTTTGGGTTGGGTGAAATTTTCAAGTATTAAATGCTTGACTTACACTCTGTAAAATCCTACTGAAAGAGAAATTTTTAAAATGTGGAGATTAATAGAGATGAAACTTGAACAAAAGCCAGTTTCTAACATGCTCCTATTTTTATTTCTGTGATGAATATCCCTTATTTAAAGGATTAAATCATAATGTAGGTATGCGCTAAGAATTTAATCTAGATGACAGTTGTGGAAATCTGAATGCTGACATCAGTATTTAAACTGTCTTCTATCCGTCTGACCAGATGTCTGCTTTCTCTCCTCTTCCTTCCCTTACTTCTGCAGACCTACTGAGGTTATATCTTCTGGGGATGGCAAACAATCAAGCTTAAGTTTAGGCAGCTTTGATGACAGGAACCCCTACTTAAATCTACAAACTTACTTCCATCTCTTTTAGGGACATGAGCCCTCTATTGAAGTGGAAGGCCTGATAAGCAGCAATAAATGCTGAGAGTCTGCTGAGGCACTGAGCACTGTCAATTCTACAGTGGTTAATATGTATGAAAAGTAGATAGGCTTTGACTTCTTTAAATAGATGAGATAAAAGATTAATTTATTTTAAAACAAGACAAAACAAAACGCTAACTCCTCTTCTTTCACTTGATATTCATTTCTATGTTTGAATATCCAAAATTCTGAGTTAGGAATCTATATCAGCAAAAGATATAAGCAGAAAAAAAATGAGTAAATGCTTCATAAAGTACTTTGGAAAGATCAGTTCCAACTTTCTTGTGTACACCTTTGCAGATTGGTGCAGACCAGAAATTGCTTGTGCTTCTAAAATCAATATTTCACTGAGATCAGTACACACTGAATTGTGACTGGGAGTTGATTTGCTGGTTGGTTTTGTCTCCTGTTACCTGGGCAGCAGACCATACTTATTACAGTGGCTAAGTGAATGGGTAATATGCAAGTTAGAATTGCAGATAATCAAAGGTTTATTGAAAGCAAAAGAAATAATTTGGGTGACAGTGTTGAGTGGATTTAAGATATTCTGGAAAGTGTGACTGCCGTTTTTGTAGTATTAATTACTGTTTGTGTCCCCACTTTTTGTGGTGACTCTGTTAAATTAGTTTTCAAACAAATTCTCAAACCTCACCCTTTTATACTGCAAGGCTGCAATTTCAGTGCTACCTCAAGCATTAGGCTGCAGTCAAGCTAACACGCCTTGCCTTAACTGTACTGCTCCTAACAAGAACAGAGAGAAAGAAGAGAGCCTGGGAGATCAGTGGAGTTCTCTCCTTTCTATTTGTGCTAATTATGCTCCTGTAACACCATTGTTGCACAACTGATGTCACTCCATTTTCTCAGTGTCATGGTTTCTCAGCCAGTTCTCAGCCAGTAACTCAGAACCATGCAGCCACTTGCCCACTTCTCACCTTCCTACCCACTCCCCACCCCCCCTCCCCCCCCCCCGCCCCAAGGGATGGGAGGATCAAAAGAATGTTACTCCCACGGGTTGAGATAAGAACAGTCCAGTAGCCAAGGTATAACACAAACCACTGCTGCAAGCACCAATAATAATAATAATAATGATAAGTAAAATAACGAGGTAAGAGAATACAACTGCTCATAACACGCTGAATGATACCCAGCCTGACACAG
>JBCJKH010039181.1:2937-14537 GCA_039877255.1 Loriculus beryllinus
TGAATTCCACCGAACCCCATAGACTTGTGTGTGTCTAAATGCTGTAGGAGGTTGCTGACCATTTCTCCTTGGATCACTGGGGCTCCATTCTGCTCCCTGTCCCTGTCTTCCAGCTCAGAAGGCTGGCTACCTGGAGAACAACTGGTCTTAACTATTGAAGACTGAGCAAAGAAGGCATTAGGTACTTCAGCTTTTCCTCATCCTTTGTCAATATGCTTCCTCTCACATCCAATAAATAATGAAGACACTCCTTAGCTCTCCTTTTGCTTTTAATGTATTTAAAGAAACCTTTTTTATTGGCTTTAACAGCAGTAGCCAGATTAAGTTCTAGTTGGGCTTTGGCCTGCACAACCTCATGACATCCTTGTAGGCCTCTTGAGTTGCCTGCCTCTTCTTCAAAAAATCATAAATTCTCCTTTTTTTTCCTGAGTTCTAGCCACAGCTGCCTGTTCAACCAGGCCGTTTTGAGGTGTGGATCAAGCATTGTAATTTCATGAAAAGAAAGTACCACAGTATCTTTAAATACATTTCGCTCTCCTGATTCTAAGTTGCTCATTTTTGGTGCCTTTTGTAATATACAGTTTCTAAAAAAGCAGCCATTTACTTGGGATAAAGCAGTTGGTTTCTAGCCTATATATTTCATCTGAGTGGCTGAAGTATAAGGTTACTTCCTCTACTTGGCAAAGTGCATATTTACTTACACAAAGTAAAGCAGATCTGTTAGGAGATTGAGAAAGAGGTAGTAACTTTATAATAAGTTATTAAAAGCACTCGAACATCCAACATTTCGGTCCATGCAAGAAATCTGGCAGGGCAAAGCAGGCAGAGCTTTCTCAAAACCAAATGAGTGTCCTCACCATCAAGCAAACAGCAGTACAGAAGTCATTAGCTGTTATCTGGAGTTTTAATCTTCCCCTACGCAGAATGGAAAAATATTACTGAGGCAAGGGAAAACTGTCACCTGCCATAATCTCTTGATCAGTAGCTTTCTGATGTGAGAGAAAACAGTTTGCCATCCTTCTATCAAGAATTACATGTGACAAAACAGAGTAGACTTGTCAATTCTGGGCTTACCATGGAGGCAAGGTAAGGAAAACAGATCATTTAGCAATATAACTTCACTGCCCATCAAAGGTTGCAAAGCTGAAGAGCTGGCATATACCAATATTAAGGACAAACTGAAGCAGAAAAAAAATGTTACCTGAGGCCTGTACATTCAGAACTATGAAACTAAACCTGGTTCCTTTTCCTTGCGGCTATGTAAAAAGAAATGAAGCACTAAACTAGCAAAAAAAGAGCAGTAAATTTTTTAGGAGGAGGCCTTTAATTCCCCAGAGTATCGCAGTCATTTCAGTGAGGAGTACATGGACAGGCTGATACACTGCCCTTGTAATATGATTTGGAAAAACAAAATCATCTCTAATGAGCTGCAGCTGAGCAAATCATTATTCACCTCAGAGTTCTTTTTATCAAATTATATTTTAGCCAAGCACTTGCAAAATGGGAATAACACTGCTGCGGAAAAAAGGGGAAACAAAATTACAGTATGAGCTAGAAGCAGCAGAAATGCATTTTTATGGCCATATTATCAGTTTGATATGCAAAGATTCACCTGCATAAGTTCCTATAATCCTTCAGAAGTGCTAATATCTTGACATCAGTGTGATATTTCATATGGAGATTTTTCCTTATTAACTCTCAAGAGTTAAAGAGTTTTTTTTTGGTTTCCCAAATTCTTTCTGATAGAAAAGCAGCTCAGCTTGCGCAAATGCATGTTTGATTTAGGTGTTATATCACTAAAATTGTCACAAATTAGTACCTTATTTTTATCAAAGCAACTAAACGTAGAATTTCATCATCCAGGTTTAAAAACTGTGCTACATAGGTTTAGAAAATCGGCTTATCAATCAGTACAGCTTTTCTGATAATATTGGAGATGACCTTCAGAGACAGCGTCTTGATGACAGGCTTTAATCTTCTTCAGTATTTATGAGCGTAGTACTATTCTCATTCAAACCAGAGTGTCCAAAAGCTTTAGAGGAAATCTCATTTTAGGCAAAAAGGCTATTTTACTGTGTGGTGAGTCAGTGATACATTATCCTTATTTTTTAAGTAGATCCCTCACAAAATCTTCTTTTCTGATTCAATAAATCATATAACTTAGCATGCATAATAGTAGAAAATATAAATAGCCATGTATTGTCAAGTATTTTCTCCATTTACACAAAATCAGTTTCTAATACTCTGTGGCAAGATGTTCTTCATTAACAGTTTTCATTAAAATTGGTCATGCAGGCTTCAGGTATTAATCTCATAGAAATCTCATAAACTATGAAACGCCATTCCTCTTCCTTACAAACTATTTTAATCTCATTTTCGTTTTCTGCATTAGCTCCGATTCATGTCTCTGATTTCTTGAGTTTGATTTTTGTGGGCGCAGAGGGTGACTAGTTTCTTTGTTTCAGTTTGGGTTTCTTTTGTTTGGCATTGTTCTGTTTCGGGTTTTGGATTTGTTTTTTTGGTTTTTTTTTTTTTTTTCTAATTTAGGTGCCTATCATCCCTAGACTGGATTAAGAATATTGAAGAAGTCTTTAAGTATAAAGCAGTTGTTCATACAAATGATAATATAGGATCTTCCTAATGCTGAGGTCTTAGTTCTTAGTCTTCTTTCTTGTAGCATACCAAATTTGAGAGGCTTCAAGAGAGGACAAAAATGTAATTAACTCTTGAAGCACTTTTTTTCTTGGATACCATCTGAGGTAGGCCTGTGAGCTCCTAATCACTGATTCTGTTCTTGCTCCTGCAGTCACTCACATCCAGTCACAGAACAAATAGTTGGATTTCTTAGTCTCAGGAAAGATTTCACCTTATCTATACAAATGAACAAAGAAAAAGAATAATCAAAGCACCAAAACAAATTTCTCACCAAGTCAAATCCACTTGAGGTTTGCTGGTTGAAACTTGAAAGAACATGAGGATTGAAAAGTAAAAAAAAAAAAATAAAAATTGGAGAATGCATTCCCCATTACCTTTTACAAGAAAGACTAGATATCTTCTTATAAGAGATATAGTAGTTCAAGAAAAGGTCATAAAATAAGTCATGCTTATTAATCATGACAGCCTCCTTCTGGATCTAACATTTAGAAACCCATAAAGACCAAACACGAAATTAGATATCAGAGGAATAATTGTTGCAGCAAGAATAATTAATAGTTCACTAATATACAGGTGAAATTCTAGAAATGAAATAAAAATGGAAACTCAAACTATGCCTATGAGAGGAATAAAAAAACCTTAAAATTTTGAGAAAGCAGGGAAATTTCTCCCTTCTAACTAAAATCTGGTGATGAATATGCGACCAAGAACTATCCAGAAGGAACTGAAGAAAGGATACCCCTTCCAGTAGATCTTCACCTTCGCCTTACTTCACCTCCATCCACAATAAAACAGACACTTGGAAGACTTTCTTTGCTGTAATTTCCTCTTTCTTAAGAACACATTTAACAACTTGTGCATTATTGGGCAAAATATTCCCCCCTAGCTGCAGAGATGACTGGCAATAGTGCTGAAACACCATGCTTGGCTAAGAGTGTTTTCTTAATGCAAAGCTGCAGGCATTGCAAACACACTAGGGTAATATAAGAAATTCAGAACAAAAAGTGAATATAATCTGCAGTGTTTCTTTTTCTGTTCATCAAAGTTATTGCTTGATCCTCTAGGTCATGATTCCAGAAGGCAAGGCATACCTATTTATCACTTTGCATTTTCCACTTATAGTGCTTTAGTTAGAACAATCACAATTAGATTCCTTAAGTATTATTATTATTATAGCTAACTAAATAATTTCCCAAGGGTTTATGTCGTGGATTTTGGTATTTTTGTCCTTTAATTTGTTCAGTGAATAATTTTTCATATTAGTCAATTAGATGTATAAGCTGGTCAAATAGTATTTGTTGGATTCATTTGATAAGTGATTTGTACCAAATGTTGGATAAATTATTCATAACTAATTGGTTCCATTATTCAAAATGATCTAATTTTCATACCTAGTATTTAAAGGGGCCTGTATTCACAATGCACAAGGTAAATTAAACTAATGAAAGCACAGGCTGTACGTTTGTGGCATAGCTGAAGTGCATCATCCTCTTAACTGCTTTTACTGAAGCTCCTACATATGAATTGTACGGGGCACAGTGCCCTTGAAAGATGCAAGCTGATTGTCAATCTGCACTCCATAAGCTAAACCATTCCCCTTCACTGTTTCATAGCATTTCAGTGAATAGTCTCATCAGAGGCCTCACAGTTATTTTATTTTTACCATGCTAGGGATTTTGTGCTGTCATATTGAGAAGTATGATCATTAAGAAGGAACAGTGGCTAGGCACTAACTCAATTTCTTGCTTAATCAGTCTCACTCAGTTCTCCATAACCAAAAAATTGAGATGGAACTGAACCTGATCTCAAGCATATGTTAAGCAGATACATTGATTAAAGATTCTGAATTATTCTGAAACCGTTGCAATAAAATATTAAGTACAATATTGATGCATGTATCAAAAAGTGGAAACCCCTGATTTCTTCTGAGGTGCCAGTACCCTGCACCTGAAGTGCCAGTATACACCTATCTGAGTAGAGGCAGTAATTCTGCATAGCACATTCTGTAAGCATCTGGCAAAAGAGCTAAATTATTCATGATGCTGGGTGTTATGAGCAAAGTATATTATCTTTAGCATTACAAGTGTATTTTCTACTTTACTGACTCTTCATCTCTGCAAACAGACTTCCAAATAGATTTTGAGATTAAAAGATAGTGCCATTTTAGTATGATTTACATAACCACCATCTTGGTCTTCATAGACATCTTGACTCAAGCTGAAGAACACATAGAATAGCTGAGTTTCTGATATTTAAATACTGCTTATTAAAGATTAAAATTTCTCCTATGTCACTTGCAGGTGAGTATTGAAGAAAACCATACAAATACATGAAGCATTGTGCATGAGGCAATGAAACTACTCAAGATACATATAGTAATGAAACAGCCTTCAGGAGTCAACTACCTGTGATTATATGGTAAAATTCTATACCACATACAGCACAGAATTCCAGCTTAATGAGGAGAACTGCTCAAAATCTGTATTAAGATTTCTAGGAAAGGTTTATCTTTAGGAAGAATGTAAAATTCATCCTGATGTTAGAGTTGAAGTCTACGAATTAACTTTTCAGGATTTCTGCCTTTTGTGAATTTCCAGTTTTCTAGAATCATGGGAATTACAGAATCATACAATCATAGACTGAACTAGGTTAGAAAAGACTTTTAAGAACATCAAGTCCAACCATTACCCCAAGACTGCCAAGTCCACCACTAAACCATGTCACTAAGGTTCACTAAAAATGTCTATGTTTTTTGAACAATTCCAGAGACACTGATTCCACCACTTCCCTGAGGAGCCTATTCAAATGCCTAACTATCCTTTCAGTGAAGAACTTTTTCCTAACATCCATTCCTTTTCCTCCCCTGGTGCAGCTTGAGGCCATTACATCTTGTCCTCTAATTTTTTACTTGGGAGAAGAGACCAGCCACTTCCTCGTTCCATCCTTCTTTCAGGTAGTTATAGAGTCATGGAATAGATGAATTTGGAAAAGCATTTCTGGAGGTCATCTGGTCCAATCCCCCAGCTCAAACACGGTCATGTATAACAGGTTGCCTAGGACCATGTCCAGGCAGCTTTTGAATGTCTCCAGGGATGGAGATTCCGCAAACTTTCTAGGCAATCTGTGCCAGTGTGCAGTCATTCTCACAGTGAAGAAGTGAAAAAATGTTTCCTGACGTTCAGAGAGTACCTCCTGTATTTTATTTTGTCCCCAGTGCCTCTTGTCCTGTCATTGAGCACCACTGAAAAGAGCCTGGTTCTGTTTTCCTTGTACCTTCCCTTCCGGTACTTATATACACTGATAAGATCCCTCCTTAGTTTTCCCTACTGTAGGCTCAACAGCTCCACCTCTCTCAGCCCTTTCTTGTAGGAAGGATGCTCATCTTTGTGGCCCTTTGCTGTACTTGCTCCAGTAATACATATAACCCTTAAATCCCTCAACTCACAATTCAAGCTGCCCAAATGTAAGGTGTTTCTACTATACAAAGAGTAAATACAGGTAAATAAAATAGCTATGGGAATATTGTCTAGCCCTGAGGCCAACAAATGTAGACAGCTTGTAATCCTCATGTTAAACTCTCGTTGCCTGTCTCTCCAAAAAAATGGTTTTATTGCCTGCTAGAAATGGTCTCTCTGCCATCCTATCCTCTAAAGGATGTTAATGACTGTTTGGCAGACTGCTCACTGTTATGGTCTTAAAACATGCCAGGGAGTGTGCTAGCAGATAAACAGTTAAACTGTGTAAATGACTCCAAGGGCAGTGTTTAAGCTTGGGCAGTCAACCTGTTCAGTTTATCTAATAGTATAACTGTAAGCTTCCAGTTCAGAAATTGTGTAGCAAGGTTAGTAGGGTTTGTGGCCAAGACAGCATTCTCTGGCTCCCAGCATATGAAATGCTTTCCTTTAGAGAGTATGCGCTTGGGCACAGACTCATGTGAATTCAAATATATGACTCCTGGGTTGTTTCTGGAACATATGTGGCTTGTTTGGAGGGCAAAGAAGCAGGTACCTGTGTTCATTTCTCCAAGTGGGCATATTTTAATGGGTTTAGTACTTTATGTATAGCAATTTTATGTATATCAATTCAACTTTAAACATATAATTTTTGAAGACTATGTGCCTACTTTTGTTTTATGTATTTCAGGTAAGAAATGAAAGGGATTCAGCTCAGACTCAGATTTTACAGGAACATACATAGGACTCAGTTACACTCCCACTACTCCTGGTCTGAGCTGGTAGAGTAACATTATCGGTAAGTTAAGCACACTGAGGCATCTCACAAATGCTTTCATAAGCACGCATATTTATTATAGCAACAGCGTCTGTCAGCAGCTTCCTTATAAAGCCCTATTTTCAGGGATATATAGAGCGGACATATGTATCGTGGGGGGACAAGCCTACATTTGCAGGGTGATGACCTTATAGGTCTTCACTCTATTTTCTACGACTCTTTAAATAAACTGTGCTGTTCACTTTGAGAAGGAGTAGATGTAAATCAAGCTGATTTTCTTTGTGAACAGCTTCAAAGTGCAAAAGAAAACAACTTTAGTCCTTTAATTTTTATGCATATAGACAAGACTGAATGCTGTTTAGATGCTTGCATGATTTTAAAGAAGCCTTAGGCATTTTTAAATGTTCTTTGGCAAAAGTTATTTCACAGTGTGGGCTAATCATACTTTTAATATTTAGAAAAAAAAAGTATAGAAATATAGATAAATCTGATCTGGTTTAGAAATATCTTCTTTTGTCTAACAATGACCCCCTCCTGCCGGGCAGACTTGCAGCTCTTCAAAAAATAACAGTGCCTCACCAAAAGTTAGCCAGGTAAGTCAAACCACTGAATAACATGAAAGAGCTTGTCCCATTGTTTGAGTTGCTTATGACAGACTTGTAGCAATAACATAAAAAGGAATGCCTGAATATCATTAGAGAATCAGTGACATGAGAATCAACACTATGAATAAATGCTGACATGAAATCTGAAAAGGTAAGAGCAGATGAACAAAACTCTAAAAGGACCATCTTCTCATCATGATGGTCAAGATGACTAAATACTGCAAAATATTTCAAAATCCTTTAAATATTTCAGAAGATTGGAATATTTAAATAAAATAAGGAAGTGATTTGCTTAACTTTGGTATAGCTCAATGTTGCAATCACAAAAACAGTGATTTTTTTGATCTGCCTTATGGCATTATTAGCATTTAAAGCTGTGTATATACATATATATATGTATTGCCTGTGGTCATTGCCTTTATTATGCTATTTACCAAAATAAAGACTCTGAGAAAATCAAATACAAATATATTGAGGTCAATGCCCACAATGTATGTTTCAGCAGACTATATGCAGCTGCTGCAACATAATAAAAATATCAAAAATATAAAATGCAAAATATTGACAGCCAACTTAAGGCTGTTTTTTTTTTTTTTAAACACGAATACTAAAGAAATAGAACAATATACAGACAGCTATACAAAATAGGAAAGTTTCTTTTCAGTAGGGACTTTATACTATGTTATTTTAAAAGTAATGCTTGCTTTGGCTTACCCTGAAAATAATCCTGTGCCTCAATTAAACTGGAATCTAATGAAACAGAAATGCAGCTCAAAGGAATTTATCAAATTGTCCTCTATCTGGCAAGACAGATTTAAGGAATGACAGCCAGGCTACTACTTTTCAAGCCACCAAATATTTTTAGACATGCTACAGAAGTGCTCCTCTGCTAAATGATAAATGGAGCTGTGGCCTTTGCAAAAGGAGGCAGAGTAATAAGAGTGACAGTAAAATATATCATGTAGGCAAAACTCATTGTCCATGAGTCTTCCTCAAATAAGCTCATTCCACAAATAGTATTAGCCTGGCTGAATGCTTTGGCTATGGAAATAGAATGTAATGAATATACCTAGAATATACCATGGTAGTATATTTATAACGCAATATATACAATGTATTACATCTATGCATATAAACTTGCTTATGTAGTAGATAAATGTATAATGCATGTGCTTTTCAACTACACTTTTTGTTAAGCATACTAAAAGCCCCCATAATATTTCTTCATCTAGAGCAGTAGCTTTAAGCTATAATCATTTCCTATCGTTACATTTGAAGGTGAAGTTATAAGTTTGATAACAAAGAGAACATTATTTCTGACTTCCTAGTGTGCAATTAAAGAATTCAACGTATTATAAAATTACTCAGCAGGTCACTCTTCCAGAAAACCTCATTTATTCACATCTCATCTTCTAATAAACCAAAATATGTCTTACCTCTGACCTCTATAAAAATTTCACAGTGGACATGAAAGAAGGGAATCTGATTAATTTTTCCATTTTTACAGTGAGACAGAGCTTTTTTTCACTCAAACACCAGCAATATATAACATCAAAATAAAATATATTAATATAAATTCTTCTTTCTTAGGTCTATTTTCCTCTTGGCAGTCATTATCAGAAATTTTACTTGAAAGTAAATAATGGATTTTTTCATACTAGTGATTAGTAATGAATAAACAGAGCAAGTACTAAAGCTGGCTTTGCACCTACTGAATGCTGCAAGTGTCTGTACTCATTTGATATGCATCTAGCAAAGCTTGGATGCTCCCAGAAGGCCACTCCATGAACACTGAGAGAGCAGCGTCTGCTAGTGGTGCCTGGAAGTCACAAAGACAGAAAATGTTCATATAAGTGATAGCAAATGGAAAGAATTAACCTTATTTAAACTACATTCCATGCTATTTCAAAAGCACACAGAGAAACAATTTCATGCAATGATTGTCAGTATATAGAGAACAGTAGTATAAGATCCTGAAATACATTTCAGTGTTCACTCGCTGGGGTTACAGCAGTCTTTTCTTATTTATAAAGAGTTTCATGTTTTGCTTCATTTTCACTTTGCCTGATAGGTTATGTCAACTTGATTTGTTCTGAGCTTTTTCTCTCTGGCTATAATGCATATATATGTATGTGTATATGTATATATCTACCACAGAGACGCATGCATATATGTAAGCTGTAACAGAAAGAGTGTATGTACATGTATACACTATATGTGCATTTCATATAGATATATTCATGTACATGCATATATACATATGTATAGAAGTCTAGTAATGATTATGTCTAGAACACAATGCAAAAGATATCTTCTTTTTTTTTTCTTTATAAAATTTCAAAATATTACTGTACCTGTGGCATTGAGAGGACATCGATTGAATGCCATGTCCCCAGCTGGGGTCCTTTTCCACACCATTGACATCAAATAGTCTTCAGGACATATTTCATATGGTGCTGCCATTTAAAAATGAGAATTTAAATAGAAACGTTAACATTAAAAACATATTTTATATCAGAAATGTATGTCTTCAATCTTATTCTAATTTTTCCTGAGGAGAGTAACAGCCTCTGAAATTACATAACACAGTACTGTTAGCACAATTCCACTGACCTTTCAGAAGACCAAAGTTGTAAGAAGTGTGCTGAAAGTACAAACTGAGCTATGGATTTCCATAATCTATTATTAAAAGGAATATTAAATACTTCTTGACACTATGATAAGGAAGATAGAGATGTTTAAATCTATTTTATCAAAATTGTAATAACTAACAATAGGAGACCCATATTTCTGATTTTAATTGTCTAAGATTATACATCAAGTTTGCATTAGTTAGTAATTGTGTCATCATATACAAAACATGCAAACAAATTCCTGCATGGACTCATCTTTAAATATCTATCCTTGAGTTAGTTTTATAATTTAACATATTTATGTAGTCAAGAAATTATAATGGATTGTTTCAAATTTATTATAATCAAAGTCTAACCAATAGCAGGAAGTCTTTTAATAATCTTAACTAAAATGTGTTTACAATCTGAAGTAATAGATATCATTCTGGACAAGCAGGGAAAAGAAAGTAATAACCCAGGGAAAAACAAATTTGTATTGAAACGTGCTAACATTCATTCCAGTATCCCATGTTACTTACAAGATTATAAATATATTTGTATTGCAGCCTGAGATTTGTCAATTGTTCCTTTGCATATATCACTAATCTGTGGAAAGATTTTGATTTGTTTGCCTTTCTCTCCTTTTGCCATCTCATGTATACATTCAAAAAAAACATTGAAGGGAAGCAGAATGAAGGATGCTTTCCTGATTATCCATGCTTCTACACTGACATTGACAGATTCCTACTAGAAAGGGAAATGTTTGTAATTTATCAAAAATAAAGATTCTAGATCATTCACAAAGTAGTCCTATATTCACCTTAGTACTTTTCTGAGACAAGAACAACATAACATGACAAGACACAAAAAAAAGTAGAATTGATGACATAACTTCATCATCTGATCATCTTCTAAAGGATAATTTGTGCCATTCTGAGGTATTGTTCCTAAATTTTAACTGGTGATTAAACTGTTGAGCTGCATTATGTGCTTATGCAGTAGTACTGGCCTCACCAAAACAAACATTAACTTTTAACCTGTAGTGAAAATTTTACCTGAGTTAACTTTCAAGACTTCAATGAACAATGGAGCGTTGTGCATTGACTTACTTATTTTCATTATTGAATCATAGAACCATAAAATAGCTAGGGTTGGAAAGGACCTTAAGATCATCTAGTTCCAACCCCCTTGACATGGGCAAGGTCACCTCACACTAAACCATATCACCCAGGGCTCTGTCCAACCTGGCCTTGAATAGTGCCAGGGATGAAGCATTCACAATTTCCTTGGGTAACTCATTAACAGTGCCTCACCATCCTCACAGTCAAGAACTTTTTCCTTATAACCGATCTAAACTTGCCCTGTTTAAGTTTGAGCTTGTTACCCCTTGTCCTGTCACTACAGTCCCTAATGAAGAGTCCCTCCCCAGCAATCCCAATAGGCCCCCTTCAGATACTGGAAGGCTGCTATGAGGTCTCCACGTAGCCTTAACTTCACC
>JBCJKH010039182.1:0-12279 GCA_039877255.1 Loriculus beryllinus
ACCTAACACTACCAAGTCTACCACTAAACCATGTCTAAGTGCCATGCCTATATGTCTTTTAAATAACCCCAGGGACAGCGACCCATTATGTTGCAACTCTCCTTTAATCAAGGCAGCAACATTAAACTAGTGGGTTTCAGCACAAGCAAAATGGAAGTTTCCTTACTGCAGATCTTTAGCCGTTAAAATTTTGTTTTCACAAAGGGATTTCACCCATTTAAGAGGGTAAGAGGTGGGAAAAATTCAAAAGGATTAATGTTGACAACATCTTCTAACTTAAAGGAAGTCTTAAACAAGAGACACATGCATAGACAGTGGAGTGTGTGTCCTCTCCGTGGCAGCAATACTGCTTTCAAGCTGGTGGGGATCTCCCTCCCTGAGAGCTGCAACACAAGTGCAGCACCTGTCTTCAGTGTGCGTTTCCAGTGTACCACTCCAATGTCAGACAGTGCCAGTGCTGGCCTTGGGGCTAACGTGGGTGCCATTGTGCTTATCACAGGACAGAAAATAAAGACTCAGAAACACTTTTTTGGATGTTGTAAAATTCTGGTGGGGTTAGACCTCACTGTCCAAGGGCCACCAAACATCTACTGAAACCTGCAACATTAACACAAAGTAAATTTCCCTTATGCCTGATAAGTTATGGCAAAAATAACACAGCTTCTCCCTAAGAGCTGCAGCTCTTGAGACAGATAACGAAAGCAGACCAAGAGGTACCTGAGGGGAACTGTTGTTTAAGAATTCTGCATAACTCATCTCAATCCTAAAACTCACTGCTGCCAGAGGATAAACAGGTCTAACAAATGCCATCTTCAGATTGCCTGAATTCTAAAGAAAAATTGTATACCACTATGGATTTAATATGAAACATTTATTTGAGACTGACTAACTTGGATTTATATGTATCTATAAATATTAGTATATAGAGTATATATTAGACGTAACTTACAGTGTTTGCTTGTGACTGGAATGAAAGAATATAACTAATGTTTACAACATTAGTTTAATCGCATTCAGTTATTTCATAGCTGAATAAGCTCTTGCTGAGCAGAACTTAAATGCTTTTTTCCCCTCTCATCTTTCGTTAAACATTGTGAAATTGGTTAAAACATACAAAGGATCAAACAGCTTGAAGATCTGGGTGAACACTGTCACATAACGAATACATAAATGTCACACAGAAGTCCTGCATTTGGAACACTTAATAACAGTCTAGAAAAACTGAAAATTTGTATTTGTGTACTTATTGTATTTATGGTGTAGAAAGTGAGGATTGGTAAAAACCAAAGCTCTTTGAAACAGGTGGTGAACTCCTAATTTCAGCAGGGCCAGAGTTCAACTGAATACTCTGAATCCTTGAAACAATCTGATCGTTTTGTCTCAGCTTATTAACAGTAAATAGCATTTTTAGGTTTTCCTTAAAACTAACGATATTGAACAAAGCAAGAAACTGTTATATTCCTAAAATGCTTTTTCCCACTTTCAGATTTCTGAACTGTATATACCCAATTCAAATGATTTTTAAAGAAGAAAAAAGGAAAATGTTAAAAGTGAGTAATGGTCACAAGATGTAAAATGAAAGTTTGAAATAACATCCAAAATATCAACTGATGGGATATGCTGCATTACCCAGCATAGCTGAACTTTCAGTTCCTATTTTTGAGTGGAAACTTTCCCAAGAAGCGCAGGGACTTTGTTGGGCTTTATGAGCAGGTGATCTACAGTTACAACATGTGGCCTACCATAAAAAAGTGAAGAAAACGAGCATGAAATTGGCTACTTGGAAAAGACCTTATATGTACTGCGGAGTATTTGTTCCTGGAGATGCAGCAAATTGCTGTATCACTACATGGAGTATAAAGGAATCCTTGTTTTCATTTTTGTCTATTGGCGAACTTTACACAGACAATAAAAGTGATAGCCTAATTTGGCCTTTTTTATTGTCCATTGTGACAAGAATATTGTGCTTAGTTATCAGAATGTTAATGTTTTAAATAATGCCATTAGAGACAGTGTAAAATGACCGTTAACTATATATAAACAATACTCCACAAAATATTTTAGTATGACCTCTAAAGTTGTAAATTTAGATTTTTGTACAAAAAGCTAACAGCAATCTCAGCCTTAAACTCTGGCTCAAGCTAGAATGATGGTGCGGAACGTAAGTGCATGCTCTACAGTTCTGTGAACACCAGTGAACGCACCAGGCAGTTTAGTAAATTCTCACCTGCTAAACCAGGAGTACGTTAGCTTACTGAAGAAAAAAACATTCTCTTCAGGGCTGCAATTCTGTTTAAAAACAAAAGAAAAAGAAGTATCAATGTTACCTGAAAGAGTAAAAAAAAAAATTAGGTTTTGTTTGTTTGTTTACCAAACAGGCAGTTTCTAGGAGCTATTTCATTCTGGACTATAATAAGGTCTACATTTCTTTGCCTGTTATCTTCGCCCACCAACACATTCAAACACAAGGTATGAAGGACGAAAGAGATCTATGTTCTGATTAGAACAACTTAACTTGGTGTAACAGGGTATCAACCACCACTTAGCTTGATTTTACACTATTTACACATACCAACAGGAGTTTGACTCGATGATCACTATGGCTCCCTTCCAAATGGAGATATTCTATGATTCTATGTCAAATACAGGCAAACCTTCCTTAAATCTTTGACACTTAAAAATCCGGTGGGTTTTTATTTCTCCCAGTTTGACAACCTAGCTATTGGAAGTTATCAACTGCTAACACCTGAAGTACAGCAATCTCCTTTCAGCCCCTAAGAGCTGAAGTACTACTAATATGTACCGTGCACATAAATGAGAAGAACATGAGGCTTGTGCACTGCTGTCAATTTCAGAAGTGACTGGAGGTAAATGTAATAGAGGTGATCAAATACGAACTCTCCCACGTTTCCTCAGGACTGGATACACCGCACTCAAGAGTGACTTCAGCACACCTGGGGGGTAATTCTGTCCCGCGGTAGGTACTGTTCTAAACCCGTTTCTAACCGAAGATGCAGTTACAGCTCTCTTCGGCAGGTGGTGTAAAGCCCACCTA
Organism: Loriculus beryllinus; assembly: GCA_039877255.1. Classification (NCBI taxonomy): domain Eukaryota; kingdom Metazoa; phylum Chordata; class Aves; order Psittaciformes; family Psittacidae; genus Loriculus; species Loriculus beryllinus. The sequence continues at coordinate 3,056 of JBCJKH010039182.1, forward strand.
TCCAAAACGCATGCCGCAGGTGCTCCCTGGGTATTTTCCACAGCAATTTTCTTGTGCTTTCTGCGAAAAGCCGAATGATTTAACGGCAACCACGGTTAACAAACACGCCCCACCCGTGCATGTGCTCCTTCTCTAACAAACACCCCTGCCCGTGCACCGACTCACCCTTCGCTATCAGATGTCAATGTTTATACCACGGTCCATTCCGGTTCACACCCATACAGCACCCTTTGTTTGAAATACTGCCTTGTACTACTGAAGAACACAGTCGAAGGTTTGGTCACAAACCTTCCCTGCTTTAAATGCTGTTCTACTCCTGTCTGTGCTGAACGAAACCCTGGCCTAAAGACTATTCCCTCCTTGCAAATTCAAAGGGTAGACGCCAGCACACCCCAGTTGTCATGAGCTGCGGGTTTTCCGCATAGCGCCAGCACAAATCCTACATGAACCCCCGCAGGTTCAACGCACGCACCCACCCGCCTCGCCTCGCCTTCCGCCCGGGGCAGCGGGCAGGCCGCGGGGGGAAGGCGCCCGCCCTCGGCCCCATCCGTAACACGTCCTCCCGCTCGGCCCCCGCGCTCTGTCACCTTCCTGCCGGTGGGACTCTGGCGCCCGTAGACGCCGCTGTGCTTCCTGCTGGCGGCGGCCATGGCTCCTTCCCGCGGCCCAAGAGCCCGCGGAGGGGGAGAGGCACCGGAGGCGGAGAAGCCGGAGGCGTAGCGCGGGAGGGCGGCGCTGCCTGAGCTCCAGCCGCAGGCCCGGCCTCAAGCCTTTGCCCAGGGAGGTTGTGAATGCTCCATCCCTGGCAGCGTTCAAGGCCAGGTTGGACAGAGCCGTGGGTGCCATGGTTTAGTGTGAGGTGTTCCTGCCCATGGCAGGGGGGTTGGAACTGGATGATCTTAAGGTCCTTTCCAACCCAAACCATTCTATGATTCTATACTATGTGAGATGGCAGTTTCTTTGACTGAACTGATACAGACAATATCTGCTGGTGGTGCTGGCAAAAGTTCTCACAGAATTGTATTTGTTCAATGAATTAAACCACTCTATGAACTAAACACTTCTTTTCAAAAGAACAGAACAATCAAAATGAAAAGCCCTACAAGTAAATTTTTAATACCATAAAATTTCAGTACCTTGTTAGTGTGATTAAGTTCTGTGGTTAAAATGGAAAAATAATTATCCATCGATCCCAGGAAAGTGTTTTTTCTGCATGTATACACCCATGACAGAGTATTTTGTTTAATTCTGAAGACAATTGCCACATACCAGAAAAGGGACAGAAAAATGCAGTTCTGAGCAAGAACACTGACTTTCATTTTGGTTTTGGTATTTTCCAATTTCAGTTTAGTTTTATAGTGACAGCTTTTTAAAATGCAATTGTGTTGTTTGAACATAGAAGAAACAACACTTGACATTTAGAATTCTATATTGTTTGTGAAGTCTCATGGAAATAGCAATGATTTGATTAATAGACATCAAGTGGAAACTGCTAGTCATAACATGATATTAAAGAGAAAAATGTTTAACCAAAGGAACAATTATAACAGACTTCAAAGCTACGTTGGGGTGGAGATGTAGTGACAGGACAAGGGGTAAGGGGTTAAAACTTAAACAGGGAAGGTTTAGATTGGATATAAGGAAGAAATTCTTTACTGTGAGGGTGATGAGGCACTGGAATGGGTTGCCCAAGGAAGTTGTGAGTGCTCCACCCCTGGCTGTGTTCAAGGCCAGGTTGGACGAAGCCTTGGGAGGCATGGTTTAGTGTGAGGTGTCCCTGTCCATGGCAGGGGGGTTGGAACTAGATGCTCTTAAGGTCCTTTCCAACCCTAATGATTCTGTGATTCTGTGAGTCTATAATTCTCGTAAGAGTTTTAAAACTGTCTTCAGCTAGTAAATTCAGGTGATACTAATAGATACTGCTGAGAGGTGGAAACCACTCAGCTGGCCAAAACGGATTTCTCACCGCACTCCCACTTCTTTAGTAGGTCTCTCAGAGCAACTTTCTGTTTGCTTACTTGTCTCTCCTGCTTTCAGCAGCCAGCAGAAAGAAGTATGTCTGTACACCTTACATAAATTGTTGGTCATGGCCATGTGATTAGCAGAATACTGATAGGATCACTTCTGTATTTCACTTTGGATCAATGAAGGGAAGAGGACTGACACAACAGGCATACTCCACCTATTTGCAAGTAACCTAGGATCACAGTGGAAACTGCACATATTGACAAGCCGACAAGCCTTGAAGTGCTCGCGTATATCCTCCAATATATACGAAGGACTACACAGGGGAGCAGTCCCCAAAGCAGACAGCTCCCTTAGTTATTGCAGCCCTTATTGGTATTTCAGAGGTGGGAACAAAATGTGGAGTATATATGGATACATGAGGTCCCTTCCACAGCAGCATAGTGAGAATGGAAGAATCTAAGAATCTGAGTTTTTCTGTTGTGCAGCTGTACAATCTTCCACTCACAGTTGCACGCAGACCTCATGAAGGAAGATGGTAAGGGAGCCTGTCTAATAAAAATATGAAAAATTATTGAAAAATTGTTTTACCAGTCAGAGCATCCAAACTTTAGGCTGCATCAAAGATGTAAAGGTCTGAAAATGTGTGAATGGAACAGCAATTGACAGCTTTTCTGACCCAGCAATCGGAGCACATCAATATCATGTAGGTAATGCTCCTTGAAACCCACGAAACTGAGATTTCCTAACTTCAGGTAATGTGTAAGAGCCAGCATACATAGTACATGACAAAATCCTCCTGGATAGTGTGTAAAAATACAAACTATACAATTTCTCTTCAGAGAAGATATTAGAAGGGCTTGCATAAACTTCTTTCAAAATTCTGATCCACAGCTCTCTTCACCATGAATGTATGGATGTTTGCTGTGGTTTAATCAAGCAGACTTTAAAACTACTCCTGGTTTCAGGTACATCTACCTACAAAAATTCTTCAGGAAGTATAAGTAAGAAAAAATCACTGAAAAATGAAAAAAAAAGAATTTGTAAATATTTACATAAATATTGCTAAGGCTTTTTTTTAATCTAATAAAAGTGACTCCTTAGTGGACATTGGTTTGTTGTCAGCTGACATACTGAATGGTAATTCAGCTAACATTTGTACTTTCATTCATGATAATAATATCTTTAACTAAAGCAATGCTTTGAGAAAATTGAGAGTGGAGTATTTAAAAGGAGTCTTCTATTCCTTTTGCTTACAAAAAAAGTCCTCCATTTCTTGTTGCAATTTTTCTTTTAATTTATCTCTTTGTAGGAGTTGGATGGGGTTGACTATGTGGAAATAATTATAGCCATTTTCTGACAGACTTGGAAGCATCGCACAGCTAGTTAACAATAACTTCATTTCTACTCCTCCATTCTATTGTGTCAGTTACTTTGGAGGACTTCTTTTAAACCACAGTGAAAAAAAAAAAATGTTTTCTAGTGAGTTTCTCTTGATGTATAAGACAGCTCAAACTTTTCCTGGGTTTTAGATGTTCAAAATAACTCATTAAAGACAAACTTATGCTAAAGTTTTTAGTGATTGATAATACCTGCATCATCATAGCACAATTAAACATGCAAGTCTCCTCTTCTTGAGTAATCCAATACTAGAAAAACAAACAAATGAACAAACAGAAACAACATTTCAGAACAATAACAGATGCATGAAAATAGGAAGGTGGGGTGCTGATAAATTTTCATTGCAGTAATGCAATATTATCTCCAATGAAATTATTTCAATGAAAATGGATTAAAGAGAGTTTTGTAAACTGACACTCTGAAGAATAAAAGGTTACTATGAAAGCAAAGGTCGTTAGCTGGAAAAAATATTGATATAGATATTTAGACCATAGGTTTAAATAAGCAACAGTTATCATCCTTTTTTAGGCATTATGAATTTTCTTCAGTAATGCTCTTTCCCTTCACATTTCTCCAAGTCTTCACACAAACTTAGACAAAGTTTCAAGAGATTGCAATAGGGATTTGGTGTTCAGACAGAAGGATGGAATTTGGCAGAAGTATTTCAGATCATCTAAATTACTTCAATGAAATATTTCTTCCTTAAAATTATTGCATTTATAAATTATGCAGTTCTGTAACACATTATTTTTGAATGTATTATAAAATATTAAGAACACGAGCCAACAAGTCTACAGCAAATGTAGCATTTACTCACAGTTTGATTAAAATTAGAGTTATAATATTGAGAAAAATAAAAAATAATCATTGTAAGGGAATCCCACTTGTAGCCTAGTCCTTGACATAGAGAGACTTTTTAACAGCCTGGCATATCCCAAATGCACAAGTGCTCCAAGAAATATGGCTGTTAAATTACTTTTCCACTTCAATACTTTCTTAGAGAATAGTGAGAAAGTATGAGTAGTACGAGCATTTCTCTACAGCCAAGCAAGACAAAACAATTTAATTCCTCACAGCAGTCTGGAAACTGTTCTAGAAAAAAATTCCATAATATGCTTATTTGAGCAGATTCTCTATTTATGTTTGCTATATTTGTTATACCACTGTGGCATAATTATACACAGCCAGACTACTTTGTTATGACACTACTGGCCACTGTGCTAATAAGAGACAGCAAACAATCTGTTTATTCTCAAACTGATGTTGAGCAAGTTACAATAATTCAAGTTACAAATCATGTTGTAGTGTTCTCAATGGATACAGCCCATGCACTTCAGAAAACAGCTTATACTTTAAGCTTAGACTTTAAGTTACAATTTATTGACTCAGTAATTATGAAATGGAAATGTACACCACACAGAGCTGCAGGTGCATCAGTGCATCTTTTTCTAAAGTGCATCCAAAGCACTCTAGCAGAGAGAAAGTAAATTGCCAGATCTTATATTAGCATACTTTTTTCAGCAGGAAACAGTTAAATTCTGAGTGAAAAGTATGTGTGTGGTTGTTTCCTTCCACAGATATACAGACAGCTACTCTCTGCAATCAGCATTCATCTGCTGAACAGAGAGCAACAACGGCATGCAACATTACAGGCCTGGGGAAGAATGGCTGGAAAGCTGCACAGCAGAAAAGGATATGGAAGTGTTGGTCAACAACCAGCTCAATACAAGCCAGCAGTGTGTCTAGATCACCAAGAAGGCCAAGACTGTGGCTAGAAGCACTAAGGAAGTAATTGTCTCCCTGTACTCAGCACTGATGAGGTCGTGTCTCAAACACTGTATTCAGTTTTGGGCTCCTCACTGCAAGAAAGACGTTAAGGTGCTGGAGAGCATCCAAAGAAGGTCAAAGAAGTTGGTGAAGGGTTTAGAGAACAAGTCCCTTGAGGAGTGACTGAGGAAACTGGGGTTGTTAAGTCTGCAGAAAAGGAGGCTGAGGGAAGACCTTCTTGCTCTCTACAACTACCCAAAAGGAGGTTGTAGTGAGGTGGGTGTTGGTCTCTTCTGCCAAGTAACAAGCAACGTGACAAGAGAAAATGGCTTCATTTACCCCAGGGGAGGTTTAGATTGAATATCAGGAAAAATTTCTTTGCAAAAGTGTTGTCAAGCATTGGAACAGGCTGCTCAGAGCAGTGCTTGAGTCACCATCCCTGGAGGTATTTAAAAAAATGGGTAAATTTGGCACTTAGGGACATCATTTAGTTCTCCACTAATTTTAGCAGTGCTAGGTTAACAGTTGGACTCAATGATCTTAAAGATCTTTCCTAGCCTAAACAATTGTATGATTCTAAAAGATTGCAATCACTCATCAGAAAGAAAATAGCCCAGCAGAACTATTATTTTAAACTATTTAAGCTAGCCTAGTCCATTTTTCTTGGAAAAGGTTAGGGAGTGTTCACATGAGCAGTGTGCAGGCAGATACAAGAGGGCAATCAACTTTGACAGCAAAACAAGGAGCTGAGGGCGGTAACCTTTACCACCAGAAAAGCCAGATGGCTTTTCCATGCCACAAGGCTACAGAAACCTCTAGTGCTCCAGGAATGCAAACCTTCAATGAGGAGAAATTTTGAACAGTCAAGAGAAAAAAAAACCCCAAATACCACCAGTGCTACTGAGAAGCAGTAGTCATAATTCATCCTAGCATCAAAAAGGCAGATGGCTCATATAACAAGAAAAATCAATAGTGTTTGTCATACTTAATGTTGACATTTTTTAAACTTCTCTATATTTTTAGGGCAAAGGCCAGACAAGCTATGCATACTTCATCTGCTGGAAGATACGGCGACCTTATCATTTTGCCCTTTTTCAACCCTGACCTTTCAAGACTACAGTGAAGAGGCAATCATTATTAAAGAAGGAATAGATATTTACATGAGCCATACTAATCTTTTACTGCAATTTGTTACCTAATTCTTCCACTTAAGGAGTAACAACATTCTGGCTCAGTTTTCATCATCTAAAAAGGGGGTTTATGTTTCCTGGGTTTTTAAGAATTTGCCAACCTGTCAATCTAGATTGTATGTCTTCAGAAGACCAAAGTTATTCCTGGAAAGTAGCATTCCTTAGTGTTTACCCTGGTCGCACCAGGACTGTAAGTTCCAGCTGAGGAAGGAGTACAGAGTGGTGGAGATTCTCAGGAAGAACATGATGATTTGATGTGACGCATCATGAGCAAGGCAAGGTAATTTCATTTTGAGATTATTTTTTTCCAGTGGTTGTATCAGTATATGAGCTTGATATCAAAATACTAGTTGTGTGTCTTAGTTGCCAAATGAATTATAACTTAGTTTTGTGCAAGTGATCATAAAAAAAAATATTCTTCAACAGCTAAGAGACTTAGTCCTTTCACTTCAGTTTTTTTGTTTTCGATACATGATATGAGCTACCGACTTCCTCACTCCATTTCCCCTCTATTCTTGCAATCAGTGATTATTCAACCAATCTCTTTTACTTTCCTTAATTTTCCTTCTTTAGATTCCTTTCCCCACCAGTTTTGTTCAGCTGCTGACCACTTAATCACCCATCCCCCTTTAATGTGTTTCCAGTTTGCTTCTCCTTTTGTCTCCAACAGCACCTTACTATGATCAGCCTGGAATTCTGGATTTCATTTCAAATACATGCAGCACAAAGCAAGGTTTTGTGATGGCTGTGTCCATGTTTTTGGTATCTGGGGACTGGTTCTACTAGATGCAGAGTGCTGTTTGTTCACATTAATCTGAGTGATCTGAAACTCTCAGCATCCAAAGGCTTGGGTACTGAAATGACAGGAGACTCTGGAAAAAGATAAAAACAAAAGCCTGCTACTCACTGAAGTCAGCACAAATATCGCTTGTTTCTTCAACTAAAGTTCACTTGGACTCTTTATTTGCTGGAAAAGTCTCATCTACTGCATAAATAGTGAAATTAAGGCAGAGCATGACTTACATTGCTGTTGACTTCTACATAAACATAGTTACTAAACTAGAGAATTCACTGAAGAGCTGTTAATAGAAAATTAGCTGCTTTATTCCTAAGTGCTTACTGAAAGCCATACTCCATGAGATTTAGCATGTATACATGAAGTTTCCTTTTAAGGCTAACCTACAAACTCGCAGTTTGGCAACATAAAAACACTAGGCATAGTGCCATATTGTAATAGCCAGGCAGCAGAAACATTTTAATGCCTTCCAGAAATGAACACAATACCTATTTGCACTAGTGCAAGTCCTTTTGGATTCACAATAGAGCCAAATTACCTCCATTTATTTTTTTCCTGTATGGCGTGTGCTGAAAAATTAATTAATATACTTCATCTTCTAAAAACAGATATTGTCAAATTTATGAAGGTGATTATTTCTATAATAATTACTGAAACAAAAAACTAATTGACCATGAATGAAGGTCATTTATAATACGTTCCTTTTGTGAACCATGCCTGAATCTAACTCCTTAATTTTGCTTGTCTGTTGTCCATTTTCTTCATTTGCCACCAGAAAGTTGTTTTAAAATAAGATATTGACCATGGAAAGTTCATGTAACAATGAGTTTATTTACAATAATTTCCTTCTTACAAACAAGGACTCACACAAGTACATAACATTATAACCAATGTGAGTTAGTTAATCCATGCTTTGGCAATTCAAATACGCATATAAGAAGTGAATCTGTCTTACTGTATGTAGATTTTTTGGATTACCATTTTATTCAGTGTTTTAGAGCACACAGTAATAATAAAATGCATTAGACATGATTCATTTCCAATACTGTCATCTACATTTTAATAAGTCTCAAAATTACAGAGAAGAAAAATGACAAAGACTTATGATAGTTAATACAAATTTCAATTTATGCACTTCATTTTAAACTATATTCTAGGCTGTTAACTAAGGGTAAAAAGGATTTGTGATAACAAGACCCTCTCTCTGAGAAGGACCAAGGCAAAGAAAGACTGGTGCTATGTGAAATATACAAGTAAAACTGGCGAAAAGATATCCTCAATTCACTAAAAAATGGCAATGAAAACTGATGAAGAGCATGAAGCATATTTCACATACAGTCAGAAAGATTTCTTGATATGTAACAAAATCTCAAAAAATAGAAAAAAAACAACACAAAACCCTCACCCTGCTTTATTAAGGGGTTATTGATGTCAAAGGTGGAACTGTCTCAAAGCTATATAAAAGGTTTGAGAGACTGATCCCTCTGGAGAGTGCTTTGCACCTTCCTAGGCTAGATGTCTGAGCCCAGTAGGGTGAATCACTGCATTTACATCTCAACTGACTACTGAAGGAGCTGAGACAACAAGCTTAGATGAAGTAGCTTACTGTCTGAGAGTACATTAGGAGAAATGAATGTCTTCCAGCAAATATCTACCTGCAGTGCAGATGAGGCTGCATTTGAATACAGGAAGACATATCTGCTCCAAGTTTAAGTTTACTAGCACAAGATAACAGCAATAAAAAGTTGACAACACAGGCTTCAGCAAGAGAGATGCCATTGCTGGTCATTGGCCTACATTCAAGCAAAGGTATCATATGATCAGTATGTGGATGAGATTAAACTCGAAGGGTTTTTTTCCAGTCATATAATTAACATGACTTCTCACATATAATTAATATACTTCTCACAAACACTTGCCTGAGGCCTAGAGGTGACCATTTCATGTCAGATTGACATAGATAAAAAATTCTTCACAGAAAGAGTTAGAACTTTTTCTATCTCTAATATATGAAAAATAACAATTTACAGTGATTCGGAGAAAACTCCAGGAACAAACTTGCCAACAAAGTTTTCAAGCTGACAAGCAGGTATTCTTTATTGCGG
>JBCJKH010039188.1:0-19620 GCA_039877255.1 Loriculus beryllinus
ACCAACATTTTTGCCATCTTCAAAAAGAGCAGCTATTATCCTCATTTTTAGGTAAAAAGATAAAATGTAATACTTGCAATACACGTAATACATGTTTGAATTGCATGCAAAGAACAGCATGGAATTCACACCTCATGACTCCTAAAAGAGTGCACTGTCTATGGCTTTCTAAGCTACCCAACTAGGGACAAACCTAAGAAAGTTAAAAACCATCTATGAGTTAGAGACAACTGCACCACAAGGAACTGAAATGGCTTTAACAGGATTCATCATTTACCTGGCTTAGCCTCAGGTTATACAAATGTCACTGACGAGCACAGGTTAGTTTCCTGTTTTGCTTCAGCCTCTACCAACTCCCAATGGTTTTAAGGCTGGAGATTCTGCTTAACTAACTTATAGCTCAGATAAATTATTAAAGCATGTGCCAAAAAGTGTTATACTTTGTGTACTGGCTTAACAATGAAGAAAGTATTGCACGCAAGGGCAGACGCCTGTTTATAGAACCAGATTCAATTCATTAAATATTATGCACTTACTTGCATGGGAGTTTTATACTTTTTTCTGTGATGGATTCAATCTGTTCCCTCAATCCCTTTACTCTGCTTTCAAATGCAAGCAGCCACTGCTCCGTTACACATCCATGAAACATGCAGCTACAATGGGAGCCGAGTCAAAGGGGCTAAACATGGACTTTAATGGGAGCTGCATGGAGGGCTGGTACACAGTTCAGACATACAAGACACAGAGCAATGGTAAGGAAAGTCTGAAAAAAGCTTTGAGGAAAATAGGCAGATGCGTAACTATGTTGTAACGAGCTACTTTTATAGAACATTTACTGTGCTATTCAATAATTTAAATGTGTGGAAGGGAACACTAGTTGACATAGCAACTGTCACATCACATTACTTGAGCAACCTGATCTATATGGATGCCTTCCCTGAAGGAAAAACATTTCTCCAGATTTCACACAAACATATGTACTTTGCTTTTTGTTATCATTTTTCAAGTCAACATCTGGTCCGCAGTTAAACCCATCCATACATCCCCATATTCTCATTTTCATTTTAGAATCAACTTTCAGGAACGCTATTTCAAATGCAAACATGTCTTGGGAGACCACATGTTCCTTCACTCTCCCAAGTCTTGTTCTAAGAGATTTGGTTACGTTCACCTGATCATAAGAGATCAAGTTAGTGCTGACAGTCGGTTACATACATCACCCAAACCCTGTGTATATAATTACAATGACGTTGCAATTGCAAGACTTGATAAGCCTGATCTTGCAATTGCAAGACTAGGCGAAATGGATTAAGTCCACTACATTTCAGTTCACAACTAATGGAGTATATACTTGCTCAGTTGGGCGGCTTGCCCTGTAAGCACCAGCTTGCTAAACCTCAGTACTTTGATCCCTTGCAGTCAGACAAACATATTCAGAGTACTGCAAAAAGCTGTGAGCCTGTGAAGCACACAGCTCCATACGAGTACTTGGAATACAGTACTGAACAACACGGACTTGAATTAGGCACTAAGCATAATTCAACTGTGATTATGAAATGCCTCTTCTTGCTCGGCAAACATGGATGTCTTCCCAACCCAGGCCTGGATTATATTTTCACTTTCTAGGCTGCGCTGGCCAAACGTTTTCTCTCTGGTGTGCAACTATTTGAATGAAATGTGCACATCAGGACGCTACACAGTGTAAAGCATTAAAATCAAAGCAACATCCAGCCTGGTATTTCTTTTTCTCCAGCCTTCATCTGAATTGCTGATATGCATCCCTCAGTCACAAATTAAATTAAAGGCAATGCTATATACGAAAGATGTACTTGGACTTTAATAAATACAGAATGCAACAGGTCTTCACTTTAGATAAAGTCACCTTTACCTTAATTTTGGCAGTATTTCAGACTGATGACACACTTACAGAGGCTGGTTTTTGCCAGATTTCCACCTTGGAAGCAGCATGGTAAATTACCCCAAATAGTTCCATGCAATTGAGCCTAAGTCAGTGCCAACACTGGAGGAAGCTCAGAGAATGCAGCTCAACTGCATTCTGCAGCACCAAGATACTTTGAATAGCTATAACCCCAGTTCCCTGTCTTTAAACTGGAATAAGCGCATATCCTTCTCTTTCCTAAGAGTTTTATTGAAATAAATACATTATAGCTTGGGAGGCATGCAGATGCTGCAGCAATGGCAGCCATTCAAGTATCTAAGATAGATCTCTTTCCTGCAACCAATTAAATTTTCTTCTACAATTCCAGTTTTACTCAGTGATTTGTTGCAAATGTCTTGTGATAAATGTTCCATGGCATCTAACAGTTATTGTAAATTATTATATACAGCAGATAGAAAATGCCACAATAGAGTATGTTTATTTAGTGTTATCAAGATGTTAATCACCCATGCTATGCTTTGGAAGCCCTTACAACACAATTTACATTCCCATAAAAATATCTGTACAGATATACTAACAGAACAGAACAGTCAGCCCATCAAAAGTAAATTACAAATGCTCCCAACCAAGACCAAGTCCTCTGCAAAAGCCGCCATACCCATTTTCTCTCTGAAATATGCAGGTCAATTCAGACCACAAGCTACGCATCACTTCTGGACAACTCATCTCATCAAGGTGATCAGGTATAAATCTCAGTGTTGGAATCAAGGACTACATTTGCATTAGCAAGACTAACGCTATCAAAACTGAATACACAGAGCAAAACATCTGATGCAGAGAACCTGATGTTCACAAATTCAAGCCTGGTCCTGAAAACTTGAAGCCCATTGGAGGTCGGGGTACCTCAAGCGTACTTCTGAAGTACATCTCCTAATTTCATTTCAGCCAAAAGCAATCCAGTTCACACACTCTGAGAGTGCTCCCTGTTGTGAACTGAAGCACAGTATGTGGGGACAACCAGGAAATTTGCTTCTAAGAACACTCCTGGTGTGAAGTAAAATTAAAATGCAGATCTACCAGACAGCACATGAGAAAGTGAAGAGCTCAACCCCAGCAAGACTGTTTGCCTCTCCCATCTGGATAGGACTTGAGTTCACAAGGAAAGTGTAAAGCTCAAGGGAGGAAGAAAATCACACAACCTATTTAGTGTTTTAACTTTCTGCCCACGTCCTTAAGGAACAACGACCGAGTCAGTAAGTACTGCTTTTCTCTGAAGGAACTGGTTTTGAAACAATTGGATTTGTTCAGTGGTCAGAATAAAAGGTCACATAGGTAAGCAAATCCAGATGGACTTGCCACATTAATACAGTCTGCTGCCATAGGAGTCAACTCCAAACCCGCTGAACTGTGAGAAAAATCCTTGGACAAAATAGTTCAAATGGATATACCCATATGTATTAGGTATGCACACACATATACACACACCCCAGCAGGCTTTAGAAAACTAATGAAAATTGATTAAAATTAATCTAAAGGAAAAAAAAAATTCACATCAGTCAAATCTAATGCATGTCAAAAGACTGGCCACATGTTTATAGCATATAAAATCCAGAAACAAAGAACCTGCAGTAAAATCCTTTAAATCATACTTTGAAAAGGCAATATTAAAAGCCAGATGATGTAGGCTTTACTTAAATAACCAGATTTAGTGATCTCTGTGAGTACAGACTGGTGACTCAAGCTAAACTTTTGCAAGGGGGTCACAGCAGTCAATCAGTCTGTAGTTTATAATAAAACAAGGTGTTTATTCTGCGAGGTTCAAGCTTTTAATAGAGATAGCTATCATTTAATTTAGGCTCCAATGTGGACTTGTTTGACTTGTTCCTGTGGGAAATCATTTTTACCTTGTGTACATGTATCTCATTAATACTTTTTCCTAATACTATTAGATCATTTCACTGAAGGTTTGTGCTAAATGCACTGCTTTCACCTGCATCTATTTAATAACTCTTTGTTTTTGCAACGTAGTTGTTACAGATCCCCATTCCTCTTGTGCAGCCTAAATTAACTTAATGCTGTTTTTAACCACATTCCATTGAACATGAGTCAGTAGCTCTGCACAACTGCACCCACAGAGCAAGTTTGGCCTCCAGTGTAGACGCTCCTTTACCACACCAGTGCCTCTTTCTCTTCAGAAAACCATGAATGGAATATATAAATTAATGTCAGGAAAGTAATTCTATATCACTAGTTTTAGAGGGACCAGAAAGTCTTTTGACTACCCTTGTAACTTGGAAAGGTCTCCTACTTTCAACTATGTGAATCACAACCCATTAGCAAACATCAAATTGAAATCATATGTAAAAGGAGCTGGAAAACTCTTGCAGAGTTCACCTCTAACCACAGATGATTTTAATCTGGTTTTTGTTCTTATGAAGAAATTTCCTGGTTACAGGGTTTGGACTGAATAATGAACACTTAGTTATACTAACAGTACCTGTTCTAGGAGTTTAAGATCTTTATCTGACACACTTTAGAACTGAAAATAGAGTGCTAAACTTCTTTGCCTTGGCTTTGCTGTATTATTAAGAATACTGGCTATTAAAGCCTTTCAGGCTTATCCTTTAAAAAAATAAAGTATGTTTTTAATGACAGCTGTTGTTAGTTTGCTGCCACATTTGGAAGCTGAAAGTTCAAGAGGCTTCACGTGTGTTCTATATTCCCTGACACAATGGGTCAATGCACAGGTTCACATCTCTGTTGTACATGTCCCCAAAACTCTATATCCCGAATTATTGCTTCACAAGAGCTCCAACACTCCTCATTTAACCTAAGTGGGTCACAACCTGGGCTTTTGGTACTAGGCAAGTTGGAGCCAAGCTTCCTGTTAGTTATATCAAGATGCGCTACTTACTTTACATTTACATTTTTTTGACATTCCATAGTCAAAGGCACATGCCTAAGGGAGAAAGCAGGAAGAAACTAGGCTGTGTCTGAAGATCCTGATAGCAAGAAGATAAAAAAACTCAGCTACAACTCCTAATCAGATCTTAACAACCTGTTGATACTCTAAGCAGTGACTCATGAAACAGAAACACCAGTAAGCACATGTTGACTTCTACTGCCTGCAACACAACTGTAGTGTGCCCCTGTCAGGCTGACACATGGAAAACACCGTCATTACAGCAACAAGCAAGGCAAAGCTGGTAAAGTTTAAAGAGTATCTTGGGAGAACTGCCAAATAAAACAGATTTAATTCAGTCCCTGAACATGGTCTTGCTCTAAACTTACCCCTCACACACCAGTACTGGAAATAGGAGGTAATTAAACCTAGGACTGAAGAAGATACTATAAAGTAAAAATAATATCAAGAAGAATCAGTAAGACCTAATACAGTTTCACACACATATTTACTTTTTTTTTTTTTTTGAGGATTTCCGAATTCTATCCAAACTATAATACATTAAATTTCACATCATCCTGAATTAGAAAAATATTACCCTTCTGAACAGACTCAGAAACAGAATTACCCAAGGTGATTTTTCCGCTACAAGCAGAACTATTTATGCATAAAATCCCTGATTGTCAATCCTATCTTCTGATCAGTAGTCCATCAACATAAGTTTCTGCCAGGGAAAATGAATCCACATCATATTCAAAACAACCCCCCAAATATTTAAATATACAAGCAAGAGACCATCTTAAAAGAAAAAAAAGCACAACTACTCAAACTTCAAAATATTTTGACCAATTCTAACCTGTCTCTTTATCCTTTGGATCAGTTAACAGCAACATTTTGCAAGTAGGATTATTTCGGTAGAGAGGGACAAAATACACACAGGATTCTTCGAGTTTAACCTAAAAAACAAACAAGCCCTGTAGCAGTTTGTACTGCAATGCTCGCAAGAAGTATTTCATGTATTAGATGTACTTAGGATATGTTTCACTAACATGCATGGGTTAAGCTTAGCACAACACCTTCTCCATCCTGAACTTCATGGCACTGAAACATACATAATATTCTAAGATTTTCTGTAAGCAATGTTAATTTAAAAGAAATCAAGCTACCAAAGTTAGTAAAGACTTTAAAACCAACATTATTAGTACATAACCTGGCTTTGAAGACTGTTACATGCAGGCAAATAGTGTTATGAAAGACCAGACACATCAAATAAAAACAAATACAACTTGCACTTCTTACAGCATCGTCCAGCTGAGTACTTGTGGTGTTTTGCAAACAATGAATTAAGCCTGAGGGTACAGGGAGTATCAAAGCATTAGGGCAGTGCCTGGGCAGTTTATCTTTGAGGCACAGAGAGGGTGGATAATTGGCACAAGGTGGTTATGCTGAAGGCAAGGCTAGAATCAAAATGCAGCTCTCAAGCTCTCAGTCTTAGACTAAACTTCTAAATGATGTGACACATAAACACCAAATTGCTACGCTCAAACAGCTCTATATGCATAGAGATGACAATTTCTATATGAATATTGCAAATGCTGTCATGTAAGTTTAGGTACAAGGCAAAGAGCGTGTGTGATTTAGCACAGTATGTACTGTACTTTCAAAAATCTGGTCCATTGTGTATGTGTGGGTGTGCCTCTCTCTCTAATTGCACCCATTTGTCAGTTTGCTCTGAAACCCAAATCAGTCATGTGATACATTTAATATTTCTTGGTGCATGGAAGGAGTAGTATGAATATGGATTATTCAAGATAACGACTTTAAGTTGAAACTGGCGTGCACTGGTTTGTGCGTCCCAAAATCCTGGGATCATCTATGTAAACACTGGGCTCCAGGAAAAATATAGGAAACTGCCTGAAATCTGCACTCATGAGCTTCCCAAAACCTCAATATGTTCTGAGGATTCAGTCGTTCTTTGCATGCTTCAACTATAACAGCATCCGTGTCTTTATGGCACCTGGGAGCATTACTATAATGAAAAGGCCAGTCTTATTTCCAATACTGCTATGATTGGTATTTTGTTTTATAAGGTAATGTGCACTTCCACAGGTGCTAACAACATCAGCAGGAGCTGAGCATAGCTTTCTGCGTATGAACTGCTGCCAATGAGCTTCCATTCTGCCTTGCACTAATCCTTGCTATTTGTGTACTGAATGCTTGACCAAAGACCATGCCATACCAAAAAGAAGTTCTGTGACCCGACCAAGTGGGCTGACAGCCACTTAACACTTGCTAAATAATTACTCGTGGTTGCTGGTCCTGCCACTTGAAATCTGCTTTAATTCAAATGCACAGAGAAAAAGAAGCCTGGAAACTGCAGCCATTGTTCAAACACCAAAATCCTCATCCTTCAAGTTGTAGGTATATATAATGTAGATATATATGCACGTAAATTTATATATAAATTGCAAGGAAAAAAACAATATAGCAAGAACATTACCATTACTTATGCCCTTGACTAGCTGTCTGACTGCAGATTAGGTTAGACCTGAATTAAATGAACGCACAGAGAAATGTGTTGCTATGAGACTCAAACCAGTCATGTGATACATTTAAGCTCTGATGACAAGCCACAAAATCAAGACAGTTCTGAATCAAAAGGCAGAAGTCCACCTTTAACTGATCTCACTGTGTCTCGCTATTGCAGGAATATACGCAGCCTTGCCTGGGATTTTAACTTACCCTCCCTTCTAATGGAACAGCGAATGAGCCTCTAAAAGTACAACCAGGCATTAAAGGCTAGGACACAGAGCCCTGAACTGGGGGATCTCTGCATTTTCAGTTTTGTTTGTATTTAACCCTACGTAGTCCACTAGAGGGCATTAAAAGAGTATTTAAAGCTAGTTACATTCAGGGCTCAAAGCTACCCACCTGAAACGGTGTTTTTCTGGAAACTACTGCATGTTATTTTCCTAAATTGCAAAACCACCACCTTATTCCAAACATTTATTTCAACTAATCCACTTCCTGGTTTTATAGCACAACAAGAGTTAGCCCAGCACACCTTTTATGACTTAGAAAATGCCCAGAATGAAAGCCTTCACAGGTTGACTGAAATCATAATTTTTAATAGGCCTGCTCAGTCATGTCCAATGCATTCCCCCAAGGTGGCTCAGAATAGACGCTAAAGCATTGGCCTCTATGGTGTTTACACCATCTAGCAATAACATCTGATCAGAATTCCTTCAGGAGAACCCATGTTCAAAATCAATATAAGGCTTGGAAAGAACGGAAACATAAGACAGACTATATCACAAAACCTGTGTAACGTGCACAATAAAGGCAGGAAACAGAGCTGCACCATGGTATAAACATCTGTCAAATTCAGTTTTGATTCGGTCCTATAAGAAGGCAGGTCAATCTGCAAAGTTCAGCTGAATACTTCAAACCCTCACCCACATTCAGAGGGGTTTAGATTTGTAGTTTAAGCTTATCTCTCATTTGCAGCATGCAAACTATGTGAAAATCATGCAGAATTTGCTGATTTTAAGAGATCTGTAATCTGGCCACACCAGTTTACCCCTATTCACAGACTATGAGCACAACCAACAAACTAGTTTGCAATGATCTATCTAAATTGCGGTATGAAAAACATCAGCCTAGTACCTCTTCTCCTCCAGGGACTGAAAAAACATCAGGAATGGATGACGATTTCTTCACTAGCTCTCCATAGTATGTTTCAGCATCTGCTTGCAGAACCTCTGGATCTCCTGCTAATGCATCTACCAAGTAAAGGCAACCTGTAGGTAAAACAGAACACAAGATATTTTTACTTGTTAAATTAACTAAGACACATCAGTATTAAAACCTCAGTTTCCCCAGCAGTTGCTTGGTGTACAGGGCCCTTACTGTTCCCATCAAAGCCTTTGGCATAATCATAGTCTAAAATACTAAGGCTGGTAAAAACCTCTCCATATGTTATTTACCTCTTGACATGCAATTTTATAAAGTAGAACCATGACAGCATCAAATCGCACTTGTCTCCTTTGAATTCAACAAGCAGTCTTAAATTCCTCTAGGTGTAAGTAACTTGCTTTAAAGCTGGAAGAATAAAATCAAAAGTCTTCAAAACACAGACTCAGTTTTAGTACTGTCCAAAAATATAAGAGGGAAAGAATTCCACAGCTTCCACTCTATCTTGGAAGACTACCCCTTTATAGTCAGCCCATGTTCTGTTGTTTAGCATTAGTTTTCTCTTTCTCTTTTTCTGAGTAACTTCAACTGGGCACTTTCACAATTAAATAATGCAAAAAAAAAATTACACTATTTACCTGCACATCTTCCCAAAACAGTTAATATCATCTTTCATGCAATAATGCCTGTGACTCAATGCTGAAGGGTATTCACGCAAGGTATTTGTGAACTGCATGCAAACACAAACTACATATACTTGATGTCTGTTACCTAAATGCAAAGTCCAACTCCTGAGGAACCAAGCAGCCTGCTTCTGATACAACAAACCAAGCTGACTGGTGGCTCATCACCAGCTCAAGATAAAGGACATCACAAGAAATGGGTTAGAAGCCCAAATAATATGCTACCAGTCTTCTATCATATGGAGGAAATGGTTTCAGTTTAAGGAGTTTTCAATCAACAAGATACACCTTCAACTCTTGTAAGCACCAAACTGAAGGCAAAATCTTCTATCACTCTGCTATAGTTGGAATCTTAGCTCTGGAACCTCCACTTTCAATCATGGTTTGCTCTCACATGGCAGCTCCTGTGACCCAAGTTCAATCGCAAATAACTATATGGACAGTAAGTGCAAAGAAAATGGCTGAGACAATAAACAGTTTTATGATGGCCACTGCAAGAACTGTCTATGTACAGATAGAGAAACTATGAATCATAAAAGTATTATATTGAAAATGACACCTTTCCACATACGAGTAGGAGCATGGGATTTGCACACCAGGTCAGACAATTCAACCACAGCCCCACCACCATCCCTCTGGCAGTGATCAGTATCTGATGCCTCAGCAAAAGGGTAAGAAACTACAGCTGGTAATTCACCACTACCCAGCACTGCTTAAAATGCTTTAAACACTATTTCCCTGCCCTTTGCAGACAAACAGCTTACATCCTGAGGCTTGACAGCAAAGCTATGTAGTCAGAATGCTGAAAAGAAGCTACTCTGTAAATGGTATTCATAGTATGTTTGTATGTGACAAAATGGGAGAGAAAACAGCATTGCAACACTGGTGAGTTGAGTCACGTTATAAAATCCTAGCCAGTACTTAGCAGTGGCAGCTTTCCTCTGCAGCAGCCTTCCGCGGTGTACTGTGTAACATCAACAAGCAAAGAAGCCATAGAAAGGAAAGAAATTAAAGGGTCTTATTAAAACATTTAATAATTTAATGAAGTAAATTTACTAGTAAATTAATTCTTTATTAAAAAGCAGCATGTAAGACTTTGGTTTAGCACAAAGAAAAATATTGGCCATGCTAATAAATACTATTCATGAGATGCTGGTTACAAAGCTACATCCCGCCACTGTTCAGCCAAAGCAACTTAATGAGCACAACCGTGTTTCTTCCTCACTGAGCAGAACAACCGGTACATTCAAAGTTACACTAACTTTCTGGTACATCATATGCTTGCATTCTAAGGTAACAGCGACCATTTGAAGGATGAAATAATGTCACAGATTTAAATAATGAGGCATTAAAGAAAACTTCAGATCAACTTTGCGTTAGAAGAAAAGCAGTGCTTGTGTGTGTGCATCAGTCTGAGCTCCCTGTCAGCATCTCGGGATACCAGAACTACTAAATTCCAAGGACAGCCTGTTAACCCAGTGTGAATTACACGATTTCACTGGAGTTTGATCTTACCTAGGGCAACAAAAGAGCACATTGTGGCAGCCAATCTGCTGGACACCCAGCGAGCACTTCTTTCCAAACAGGCACAAAGGGTTACCAGCTGCGGGAAGGAGGGAGTGAGGAAGGGGGGAGCAAGAGGGGCAGGAGCAACGAGTCATAAAAAGGGGGCCTCTTGCTGCAGCCAGAGGAGGGACCATAAACCGTAAGGAGAGTAAATTTAGAACGAGAGGCCTACTGCATTAGAGGGATTCCTGACATTCATGCTGAAGTGGCTGACATCTTAAATAGCCAAAGCTGGTAAACAAGGTCAAGACATCATCGAGGTGGATTGTAATGGCAGCATTCTATGACAATAAAGGGTTTACAGACAGGTATCAGACTGTGTCTTTTACATGGCACCAGCATTCAGGGCAAAGGAAAAAAATACAACTTATTTAGAAATAAAGAGAAATCTGGATGCCTGTATTTCCATTTCAAGCATACAGAATAGATTTTAAAGCAAAACCTAACATGCTTCTGCTTCCCCTCAATTTTGTTTCCATGGAGCAGTCTGGGCTGCATTCTCAAGCAAGGATGTGTAAGTGCATCTCTGCTCTAGTGATCTGTCATCAATTGCACTAAGAACCTGATTTCTAAAGTGAAAAGCTACAGCTAAACCCAGCTAAACAATCAAGCAGGTACTGCCCATACAGCTCAGTCACCTTTATGAGATACTACCCTCCCGCACCTATAGCCACCTCGGGCTAACATGTCACACAACTCTGCCAATAAGGCAGAAACCAAGGCCCCTGTTTCAGTCCTGATTCCTAAACTCAGATTTTTCTAAACCCATGCTATTCCATCTCTAATCTCCAGAAGAAAGAGTTGAATTTTATGTTGGTTTCGTGAAGTGGACAAATATCCTTCTTGAGAGGTAGAAGTCAAGCAAAGTTCATTTATGATGAGCCTAAAAAAATCAATATGTGGGAATTCAGATAGATCTGATTAACATGCTTGTGTTCTGCATCAGGTAGATAAAGAACAAATGCAGTCACAACCAAAGACAATGCTCTGCCTTAAACTAGAACTTACTTTTTGTAGATTAGAGACATACCTCCATCATTACAGATTCAGCAAAAATCTCATTCTATCAGTTAAAGTAAGCAGGAAATATTTTTCCATGGGCAAAAGAATTTCTTCTCAATGCAACGGAAAACATATGGTGCACACACTCGTAGGTGAAATTCCACAAGTGAAACTACAGACTGCTGTAATGCCTGAAGGTCAATGACACAGTTCAATCTAGTCAGATATTCTAAAGATTCTTTCTGATGATCCTTCTATAGCCTCTGCAACTAAACCCTGTGCCATAATAGAGATAATTTAACTAGGATACAGATAATCACAGACTTACCTCATTAATACAATGTTACAGCAAGTCAAATCACTATTATACCCCTCAAGCTCTCTTTCACTAGACTTATGTATTAATTTTACTATATTGCTATTATCTAACAAATCAGTTACAACTTGGGACAACCAACTCTATAAAAACGTCTTAAATACTCATTTAAGTTCCAAATTAGCAGGTACCGGCAATATTCTTAAGTCCTTTTGACCATGAAGCCAATACACCATTTACTAAACAAGAGATACTTGCTTTCATTGTTAAGAATTTGCTGTTCCTGCAGTCATGTGTAGCTTACTAATACTGTTTCCTTAAGCCAGCATAGTTGGTGATGCAGACTTTTCAGACTAGGCACATCACCAGGTTAGTTAAGACACACTGAGGGATTGCTGGTACTCCGAGGAAATACCTACTTGTTAGAAAGCCCATTTCAGAGATTTGCAAGGGCATTTAGGATGCAGCCAGACCGTAAAGCAAAATACATCAACCTCACCATAGATGAAGCATGAAAAGTGTTGTGTCTGAAGTGAATTAATCATTTATCCTACAACTACCTTTTCATGTTCTACAAACACAGTGAATGATACTACATGCATCCATTAAGAACTGTATGTTTACCCAAGAGCCACCACAGGATTTGTATCTGGACTGTGCATCTTTGGACATTTATGTATAATTTTACATATAAAAATACGAACAATACTTAAGTCTGAATTCTAGTGCTACAGAAGCAAGACAGATAAAAAGAACTTCCCATTTCTAACTTTCAAATTTCATCATTTTGTATTTAGCTTTGCCATTTCTGAAGTCTGCAATAGCAGCACTGGTTTTATTTATTGGCTTTATTTTCATGCCAATATATTTCACAATTACAAAAAGAAAAAGAACAGAACAAAGCAGCAGGTTCTAAGTGTTTCTGACAGCACTGTGAGGGGTTTTGTCCAAAAGTATTTTTCAACTCTTTTTTAATCAAAAAACACTTTGCAGCATAAGACAAACATGTGCATCAACACAAAATGACAGTATATTATGCCAGTATTTAGGGGAGAATGTTCTTGTAATTAAACCAAGCAACTGAGAGCAGAACTCCTGAGATTTATTCCTAACACAGGTGTGGTTTTGTGGCTTGTAACAAACCACCACTTGTCTGGTTTCTTATCAGGTAACTGTATGTCTTATCTACCACTTCAAAAGGGTGTGACGTTTTCCTTATCAGTTGCTCTAAGTCACAACATATGAAGACAGAGAAGTCATAACAGAAAATTGTTCCTTATTCTCCTGTGGACTGTAATATCCATACTATGGCAGCACAACCATGACAGTGTCTAGGATCTAAAAAGCTTTTTTTTGGCTCTTCTAAATCATGAACATGTAACTAAAGTGCTTTCCACTGCCCTCTCACAGGAGTGGGAGCTCTGTGTTAAACAGCAGTTCTTAGCATCAACTCTTCTTTCCTTCCAGTGAGCTTGAACAATCCATGCATGTGGTTATCATTAGGCAACCATATTTGTTTAACCTTTCAAAGGAAGGAAGAGGTCTTTGGCACGTTCCCGGGAGTACATGCAGAACCTCAATCTCATATCCTGAATTTAACTGAGCAAGTACATGTCAAAAAACCAAGTTCTAGTGTAAGTGAAACTTCAATATCATAACAACGTGCGGTGGCAATGGAGCTGTAGTGGGCAAAAACATGGTGTGATATCTATCCAACATGGCAAGGCAGCTCTTAACCACATACTGTACATCATTAATGAAAACAATGTGCTCCCCCACTGCATTGCTTCCCACCGTTACTAATAGAGCAATCACTCTTGGAACATAAAAGATGAAAAAGTGCATTGGCGCAAACAGGTTTCCATGTTTCCATTCAAAAATGCCATTTTTGTATTGCTATTCCATCACAATGAAAAATGGCAAGAAGGGTTACAAAAGGCAAACCAAATATAAGTTTCTGTCTGTAAATCACTTTCTCCTGTGGAATCCATATATGAAGGCAGAAAGGAAATAAATAATCCTAATCCCATTCCCCATTAAGGAACCAAACAGATGAGTTCACCTGTAGCTACATGTCATTACTGCAAATTCTGACACTGAAATGCTGGGCAGACCAAATGTCAGGCATCCCAAAATGCAGGATGCAATCATATTTGCCATCTCATTCCTGCTAACAGATTTTTACTGCTGATTTCAGAAAAGGGAAGAGAAAAGCTTTAAAGATACACATACATTTAGCAGATGCAGATGAGCAAAGGCAGAGACTAGACAACCCTAACTCTGAAAAATGCCAAACACCTTCAGTATCCACTCACTTCAATGGGCTCTGAAGGTCCGCAGAACCTCATATAACTGGGGTGTACAAAACACATGTTATTTATTTTCCAAAATTTAAAGTAATCCACAATTTATGAAATGGGAAAAAGAAAACCGAATTCTTGGACAAGGGAATTAAATAATTGATTGCATTACTTAGCTCTTTTTGGAAAAATACCTAGATGAAACCACAATATTTCAAATGTTTTCAAGGCTAGAAAAGCAAGTGCATACTGAAGGGCTCACATAATGGCAAGTGCCTGGCTGAAGGCATATTTCTTCCACTCTAACCCACAGTACTCCCGTACAGAAAGGTCTAGCAAACAGGTTCCAACTCTGTTTTTCCTCAGATGGACCTTTAGCAGTGTTACACATACAATAATAAAGCCACACCAAACTCATAGCACAGATAAATTAAAATACAACTGTGTAAACAGGCTCCCCCTGTCCTATTATGCACAGAATGCACATCTGGATCAGCATGTTTTGCACAAAGTTCTAACCTAATGTAATTGAAAAAAGCTGAGGTGCTATGGCCCAGAAACAGACTTTATTAATAAAAACTGTAGCATACTGTTAAACCATGGAAGTGCTACCAGCTGTAACTCTGACATATCAGGAATTCATACTTCTGCACATCTCTCTTTTTCACAGAGCATAGATGTAAAAAAGAAGGAAGGAGCTTACAAAATAACCCAGAGAAGCTGTAGTCCTGAAGAAAAGGAACATTCAGGATTGTTATTAATTAAGGTTTTAAGGTTCATGTTCACATCAGGTTTTCCTCAAGGAAATGCCATTGATTCAGTGGGATTGGTGCTAATACCTCTGAACCTGTGAACATCAGCATCGAGTTCTTAATATGTACTGATTTTCATACAACCAAGAGATAGGCAGATATGATCCTGCTAATGTCTATCTTAAACTACTGAAGGCAGTGGTATAGATTTTCTTGTAATAAAAAAAAATCTGAATTTGTCAACTTATTATTTGTCTACCCCTAAACAAAGCACAATATAGAAGAAAAATAGACAAGGTTTCCAGAAACCATGTCCATATCAGGGGCTTTTTCCAGCAGTTATGTCAGTGCTACATCTCCCTTCTACATACCCATAAGCCGAAACAGTTGCGCCAGCAGAATTTCATCATCCAGGCTTGACCTCAAATTAGAGCCTGACTCTTAAAACCTAAGCAAAGAAGAAATGGGAGGCTCTGAATGACACTGAAATATATCACTGAAGTATTTTCATTATTCAGACAGGCTGATTTGAGAGGAAAACAACAGAAAAGACACCCTGCTCAGCAGCAGAGCTTTCATGAATCACAAATTCAAATGTAGATAGTAGCAGTTCAATCTTTTACAAAGGTGGAAGGTAGAAAGAAAGAGGATGCACTGGTCAAAAGTTATTCTATAACTTAAGGGAAAAGAGGAAAATAATGTTTCCCAGTGATAAACAAGGAATAGTGAAAGAGCAGGAAATGACAACTGAGTTTGGCAAATAGTCTAGCATAAAGATGATTTCATCCCATGGGAAGAAGCCAGACAGACTCACAGGACAGTTTCAGAAAGAAAAGCAATATTTTAAGACCAAGGAGCATTCAAAACTATTACTGAAAACCCCACTTGTCACAATCTGGCACCAGAGCTAGTATTTAAGTACCACATTAAATGCATTTGCCTATTACTACCATCATTCAAAGTAGGTAGGCGTAGGAAACCTAAGACTGTACTACAGACAGCCCATATCCTCACATCATACAAATTGCGGCAGTATGCGTGCCATACCAAGAGTACCTGAAAGCCCTGGTTTGCTATGAGAAACAACAACATTCCCCAAGCAAACCAAGAAGCAATGAAAATACGAGACAACTGTCTACATTTTCAGGGATACCAGTTTCAGGTTGCACATAATTTGAGTTGCAAATGCTTTTACCTCTGAGAAACCTACTATTCCCACCAGTAGAGTGCATAAGTCTGCCTTAAGAAAGCCCAGCAGCCCTTCTCTAAATTACTTACAAGGAGCAATTTGTACAGCTAGAATAATCTCAAAATAAAGGAATTCATTTGAGTGAACAAAAAGGAAACAAAAAAAAAAAAAAATCCCTTCCCCCCATGATTTCCACTTTGCTAAATTTATTATGTGGCTGCAAATTAATACATCACCTGCACCAGCTATCACAAGCCTCTGAGCCAGTCTCAGAACTTGCTTTAATAAACAGCTGCAAGTAGTGGAAGAAATATGTAAACATCTCTTTTGTTTCTCTGTGCCATTGTGTCAGCTATTCTACATGTCTTTGAAGGTGCTCCAAAATCAGCATGGTTCTGCTTTTCCCTTTTTCTCCTTTTGGGAAGAGGAAGAAACAGAGAAGGACAGGCTGGCAACAGAGGGCTACCTCTGTGCTTGCTGTGCTTTGACAGTAAAGCTGAGAGTGTTCAAATTCATTTTGCACAGGCTCTTCTGTCAGGACAAAAGAAACCACTGCTGGTGGTTAAAAATGCAAAAGGTTTTGATTGTAATGGCTTGACAATCAGCCAAAGATATGACTAGGGGGAACAACACAGCAAGGCAGCTATGACCAGAATGGAAGAAACAAGGAAAAACACATGGCTTGACTTCAGAGCAGAAAATTGACTTAGGCTTTGCATAAACGATAGCATACCTCCAAGCTTGCTTGATCCACAGCCTGCCTGGAATGAGAACATGTAGTCTAAAAGCAGAGCCTATTAAAAGGCATAATGTTTCTAAACGGCATCTGTTATGTACTAATAAGCATTACTTAAAGGACACAGGCCTTAAATTGCTACCAAACGTGCACTTATCTGAAACTGCTGCAAGGCAATCATTACAAAATGTCACATGACACCACGGGAATTTGAATAATATAAAATGTTTTTATTTAGTTTGGCTTGAAACCATTAGGCAGGAAAAACTATGGAGGCACTTTCTGAGATTCTGAAGTTGTGCAACTTCACAGGAATGAAACACTAGCAAGAATTACATCAGCAGAGCCATTTGCCATCTGTTGTCAGTAATACTATAAAGACCAGCCACCAGACAGCAGTTTCAAAGGTTACAAACGCAACGTTTTTAAGCATCCACAGACCTCCTGGTAACTGAGCAGGACACAGTTTACTTCAGATATGTGCAACCTGAGGGTCTGCAAATCGTTTTGCAAAGACAACACAGCAGAACTGTGAATTGCCATGAGAGGTGTTTGGGAGTCTCTCAGTATGCAACCATTATACAATGTGGAAAGCACATACCAGCTTGTTCTACGTAGGTTCTTATAATACACTCACAACCATAATGTCTGCACACCTCCCACTTGCAAATTTAAACTGGCTAGACTTTCTCTTGTGCTGTTTGTTTTCTCATATTTTCCCCCAAGGGAAGGAGCATATTCTCTACAGTGCTATTATAGAAAGGGACTTGGGTTTGTTTGCTGGGTTTTGGACTGTATTTTTTCTTTTGAGGAAAGTAGTTAGGGTTTTGTTTCCTGTTTTCTTTCCTTCTAGACCACAACTACATATTCATGTTAAAGAAAGCAAGGTTTTAGTAACTTGCCTTTCCTGTGGCATGGAAAGCAAGGAGGTTGTGACAGCCCTTACCTCATAGATACACATACTCCTCAGCCTGAGTAAAATTCTGCCTGTTACACACGTAAGATTTTGGTTACACTGGAAGAGTATGGCTGTTGGTCAGTCTCATCTTACAGCTTTGAGTAGCTTTTCTAGATGTGGGCACCACGTTCGTGATATACAGCACCTATATGCTACCTGAATTTTGTGGTTCCACCTTCCAGGCTGCTGACCTCCTGCCTGTAAACCGATTAACATGGATTTCATGGAGGGCAGGGAGGTTTCCGTCTTCCTAGGGTGACAGATGGAAATTCAAGGCTTCATTAATGCAATTGTTAAACTACACATACAGGTTTTTCACCTGGTCACTATTTCTCAGGCTCCAGCAAGTCGTGTATACATTATTACTCACTGAACGTCCTTCCTAGCTTTACTGATGGTTAATTCATACACATGCAAAGTGTCCTAAAATTAAAAAGAACTTGCAACAAGGCTGAATTTAAAACAAGAACCTCAAGTTCTAGGTCAATAGCTATCCTGCTTCTCAATGGTGAGGTTTGCCTCGATCTATAAAGAAGATTAGAAACCTGGAAGTATAAGCAGTTTTGCCCTGTGGAAAACAGTTACAGGAACAGACCTCAAGATCTAGTTGTAGCATCTCAATTACAGCAGGACATAAACTGAAGAGCACCATTTGCACCAAGAAGAGCTAATGGCTGACTCCAGTATGCTTTTAAAGTGTGCTGTATTGTACACTCAACCTATTGCCAATTGTTCCATAATCAAACATAGGTGCATCCAATTAACTAAGCCAAAACTCAGACAGTACCTAAAAATAAAGAGCAGCTGTCCCAGAAAAGGAAGGGGGTGGAAGAAGAACTACTCTAAACATTCAATTTGAGAGTAATGAAACAGAGGAAAAATGTAGACATTAACTGAAGTGCCCAACAGTACAATGACTGCTTAGACATGAAAAGCCAAGTCCCATTCATCTAGATATTTTATAACATCCCCAGAATTAAGAGTCTTCCAAAAGAAAACCCAAAAAACCCAACAGCATTATTACAAATGTTTGACTTTCCTAAGTGGCTGATAGGAACAAAAAACCAGAGTAATATGACTACAGCGCATTTAGCCATGAGCAGCTAGAGGAACTAATGAACAACATCATTATTTTACTGAAGGGGATGAAGTAGGTGCTTTAGATAAATGGTAGCAACTTAAAATGCGTTTCAGAAGATAAATTCACTTTCTCGCCATTTACCTGCTAGCGTGACAAATTAAGAAAGAAGGGCATAAAAACAGACCAGGAGGGAAAGCAGTGCAAAAGCTAACTGAGGTGATGCAACGGGCCCTTATCCAAACAAGTGTGTGAACAGAGATTCTTGGAAGTGCTCCTAGTCAAATATAAACCAGGAACGCTAACTCCCTTGGAAATCCATGGTGGAACATGTGCAGAAGATCCACCTGTCCTAAAACCTGCTCCCTTACCAAGGCCTAGGAGCACTGCCATTTGGGAACTGACAGTGTCTGCTGTTTCAAAGCAGTAAGTCCGCCAGGTAGGGAATCACAGAATCATAGAATAGTGAGGGTTGGAAAGGACCTTAAGATCATCCAGTTCCAACCCCCTGCCATGGGCAGGAACACCTCACACTAAACCATGGC
>JBCJKH010039189.1:0-11737 GCA_039877255.1 Loriculus beryllinus
TATTTATTATCTGCAAGGTTGTCATTTTACTGAAGCAGGTATGCATAGCAGCGGAAAGCTGTGTTGACAGAAGAATTTGAAGGTAAAGAATATGCTTTAATGTGCTTTTCAGAAAGCAAATCTTTGCAACATAATGTATGGAACGGCTGAATCTCTGAGGTGTAGAGGAATCTTTTGCTGGTGGTTGTGAGTAAATGACATTCTATGAAGAGAGAAGATGATTATGGCTCCATAGAAGGGCTATATCAGTGTGAAACTGCTCAAGGTCTTGTGTTGTGTTCTATCTGAATGGGCACGGAGAATTTATTGGACTGACTGCAGTCAACCCTTATTGGGTGCATGCTGCCTCTAAAAGTATTTCCTAGGGTTGTTGAGACCTTATAAGCCATTTGTGGAACAAGTCTAATATTTATTAGATTTACCCTTAAGGAAGTATAAAGGAAGGGGAGAACCTTATATAAGAGTAGTATACAGACGTGCAGGAAAATAAAAATAAAAAGGGGAGGGAGGGTAAGAACTAAAGCATTCCTGAAAAGCAAGTATGGTTGAAATAATAATGACTGGTTCAACTGCTGTGAATTTAATGGTTTATTTCCAAATTTCCCAGTATGTGGGTTTAAGCTGTTATTGATATAACTGGGAAATCCCTTTGCCCCAGCAGTGCAAAAAGCTAGGGCAGAAATCTGCTTCCTTCTTTCTCCTCAATATCTCCATGGTTAGAGACTTTTGATGTTGCTAACATTTATTTTCCTTGGTACAGCAAGTTCTGCAGTATTTCCACAGTGATATAACTGATAGCTTTCCAGATATGAGGATTCTTTTGGACATTGAAACTGTATTCCTGATTATTGCTTTCTACTAACTTTCCATGGTGCAAAACTTTTTGCAACTCGTCAGGTGAGAAGCTGAAGAATGAACTGAGTGTGCACGGAAGGAGAAAAGGGCATAATGTGCTTTTATGTCTTAGGAATTTTCCCAGTAGGAGATAACATAGTATGATTATCCCTTTCCTAAAATAGATATTAACTAATTCATTGAATAGGAGGAAGAGCTGGCAATTGCCTGGCAGTGACTTGTTTTCACTTTCCAATGCAGCGCTTCCCGTTTTGCTGTCTCTCAAAGGCCAGTGCAATACAATACAGCTCTAAAGCTGTCCTCTAAAGAAATTAATGTGCATTTTCTGCTTCGAAGTAAATGTTGAAAGGGGTTTTTGAGTTGTCATATGTCTGTCAGATTATTCCTCTTGTGAAGTTTCTCTGCTACAGGGAGAATGACTTGCTAGGGATTATACAGTGCCACTTCCTTGCATAGTTAGGCATGAGTAATTAATTACAGTCTTAATGCTCAGAGGAAATGACAGATTATGACCAATGGGGATTTGTGGTGGAGCAGCTCATCTGAAAGAAAGGCAGGGAAGGCTGGCTCCTTTGACTCCCTTTGCACTGTTAGGAAGTAGAGGTATATGCTTTTTAAATGGCAGCTGGGGTAGGGATCTCCTCATATTAGCCCTACCCTCCAGCAACATATGCAGACCCTTGACTGCTCCTCTGGTATATGCCAGTACTCCGTTCTGCACACAGATACATTCTGATTCTGTCTGGTCAATGAAGAAGGAAGCAAGAGCCAGCATACAAGATAAAACCTCTTGCTGCTGGTACTTGTGGCTGCCTTGGTGTGTGTGGCAGTAAACCCACATTATAATTCACCTACCTTCTGTCTATTGTTATGTACCGTCATTCCTATGGGAGAAAGCCCTACAAATCCAATTCTCTGTGGCCTTGAAGAAAGTAGCCCGCAGAAATAGGTTAATATTAGTGTTTCTGTTTTCCTCTTCATGGTCCATGGCCCCTGGTTCTGACAAAACTGATTTTTTCCAGTGCTGAAGAACAAACATGAACAGATAGAACTGGGTATTGTACAGCTAAGTTATTAGAGCAGTGTATACAAATTAATTTTTTTATGTATTATAGTAACGGCTACTGATGGAAAGCTCAAGAGAAAAAAATACAGTTAAAAACTATCTATCTTTATAAATCAAGGCATAGGAGTGGTCAAATAAGGAAGACATGGTCTTGTCTGGCATTTCAGAAATCTGAGTTTTGTTGAACAGCCTTGCACAGAACGTTCTTCATTTCAGATCAGTCTATTAAATGTGTATAATAGTGCTTGTTATTCCCTACCTTTTACCAGTTTGTCTATAGGAATAGTAAAATCTTCACCACATAAGTTGTTCTTAATAAGTTCTATTGTTTCCAGAACAAAATGACAAGCATATGGGGAGTCTCGTTTTGGTTAGGATCTCTTTACTTTGTAAAGTAGACAAGTGTTATCAGTCTTCCTTTATGCAGAACAAAATAAATGAGTACCACAAACTTCCAACTGATTTTCCCTTTTCACATCAGGGCACTTTCAAATGCTTTCCACGAACAGTGCTAAGGGAAATACAGACCATAGTATAATAGGCAGATGCAACTTACTGGACTCACTGATTTAACAGTACTAGTTTTAGCCATTTCCCTTTAAAGCTGATATATTTATTCTTGCCTGTCATCTTTACCTGGTAGGTGCTTGTGGCTGACGGACATTTTCTATGAATGCAAGAACTGGATCAGGTCATCTGAATCCTTTCTGAATTGTCACTTTTTCCTACTTGATTCTGGTTGACTGGCATAGTGCTAGCTCAAAATAAGGGGTTCAAAGTCTCTCTCTGAATGATCCTAGAAACTTGTAAGGTGCCAAGTTTTTTTCTTGCCCAGACAATTCTTTTTACTCAAGAAGAGGTCCCTTTGAAGTGCAGACTATTTGTACTGAATGGGTCTCCATTTTTTTTCCCTGTGAAATCACTGCGGTACTCAGGCTATATTTTTTTTATATAATTTTTTATATATATTTTATTTGAATCAGAAAAATGCAGAGTTTTTCATGATTTCCCATTTAAACATATATTGCATTTGGTGAAATTTTAATTATGGGTGTTATTCATGGCTAACATTTTCTATGGGTGGTAAAAGACATCTCTTTCATCCTTAAACAGAGGAAAGGAAATTGAATTAATAAACTTTCTGTGGGGACATGAAAAACATAAAAACATTTTCTAGTGGGTTGAATCACCAACCAATGGAATCTGATATTGCTAGTCTAAAATTTAAATTTATAATTTTAAAACAGATTTATTCTACAAGTCATTAGGCTGGAAGTCTTATTGTTGATCCTTTTGCTTTTCGTTATGCCTATAAAATTTCAATTTTAAAATGTATATTGACAAAAAGTAATGTCAGTGTTCTTCTTTAATCTTCTTTAGATTCAGCTTTTGGTGATGACTGCTTATGCTTTGCTAAAGCAGGCAGAGCCTTATATCATATGTAGAAATAGTCTTGATTTGGACCTGTTCCTGATTTTTTTTTGTTCTTTTCTGTGGTTTGTAAATAAGAATTTGGAGTTCTGTGTCTGTCTCAGGCTATAATGATAAGAAGTGTTTTTTGTGGCTTCCTGTCACTGTACTCTCACTTCTTTAGAAACATCTGATAGTGCTGATAGCACTTCTCTTTCCAGAAATAGCAGTATGCTGGGATTCTCTGTTGTTACACAAAAATACATCTGTTTTTTCCCTACTTTCATATTGCAAGACTATGTAAAGCAAAATCATAAATAGCACTTTGTGACTCAAAAAAGAAATACAAAAAATTCCTCTACTTGCCAAATATTTCTTAGCAATACAAGACTCAGTATAGTGTTCATCATAGTTGTGTTCCTACTAACATGCAAGGGACTAACAAGGAAGTTGCTGCTATGATCAGACACAGGATTAGGTTCTTTGTAGGTATTTAAAATGGTCAAGGAATCATTCTAAAAGATTTTTGAATTTTAAATTAATATTTACATTAAATTAATATTTTCTTGGCTTAGTAATATTAAATGGAGTAACATACCTGGGGAGAATGAGAGTAGTATAAATACACCAGTTTAGTGAGACACCAGTTGACTCAATGTGGTGAAGTTGCCAAACGCTGTGGGAGTATTAGTGAGGACAATGCCATTTTCTTTTGTAGGTGATTCAGATTATTTCTTTAAGGATCTTTGGTTTGAAATTTTTACTGTTTTGCAGAGTTTTCCTGGTAACAAAGCAATATGAAATTCCAGTGTTGTGAGAAAAAAATAAAAAGAAGCTATTATTAACATCTGCTTGTAAGAGCAAGTATCAGTTTTTTAGGTGTTTTTAGGCTCCATGAAGCACTTTATTATTCTCCAATACTGGGCTGTGTGTAATTGAGCTCTTTCAGAAAAAAATGTTTAAAGATGGGTGCATGTGGCAAACACTAGGCTGCTCTGAAAAGTATTAGACTATTCCTAATTTAGGCTTTTTTGATTATTAGGCTTGCACTGTTGCTCTAAATTGTAATACCGAAGCTGAAAAACTATCAAAATATTCAACAAATGTAGGTCTGCCTTAACAGGCTGGGAATATAAACCCCCTAAAGGATACTGTCAATTCTTTCTTCTTCAGTCATGACTTTAAATTCAGACACAGAGAGAGGTTAAAGACAAAAACAACAAAAACAGTGTTGATGGAGCAGTTACCTGACATTGGCAACTGAAAACAAGAAATCTTCAATTTGTAGAGGTTGAGGGGAGAAATACCTAAAGCTTACAAAATTGTGAAAGCAGTACATGAGCTGAATTGTTCACTAAATTCCATAGTACAGAAGCTTGGGCATTTGATGAGACTGGTGGAAGATTGATCTATAAAAGACAAAAGAAAGTACTTCTTTACACAGCAAGCAGATAGTGAACTTCTGGAATTTGTTACCCCAGGAGACTGTGCAGACAGACAGTATTAGCAGGCTTAAAAATGGGTTAGACAAATTCATGGGTAACAGATCAATAAATGGATACTAAAAGAAGTAGACAATGATGTACAATCAAACAACTCTGATAGAGTAAATCTTGATACTCATGGAGAGTAGCCAGGCTTTCCTGGGCACTGTCTGCTTCTGCCATTGTGGAGAGACAGACTGTAGGGCTACGTGGACTGCTGCTCAGACCAAGAAATAAAGCATTTCTTATACTCTTCATAAAAGTTTAATGATGAGTATGCCTTTTTGGACATAATGTAATGTTATCTTAAACACCAAGTAATATTACCATCTAGTTTAGGTATGGTCTAACATCAATAAGAGTTTGTGTGATGCTTACTTCAAATTGTATTCAATTCAAATTTCAGTAAGAAAATTTATTTGTAGAAATCACCTAGAAAATATCTCCTTTTAAGATTAAAAACACTTGAATGCTCCTTTTATTTTTTTTCCCTTAAAGTAATCATGCAGCTGCAGTAAGTGACAGAAATCACCAGTCACTCTGGCTGATTACTCACTTGCTGAGTGCTTTACAGAATTGTAGTGCAAGACAAAAATTTTCTTCAGTGGAAGGAAATACTAGAAAAATTATCCCACGCATGGATTGCTGAATGTGGCTATGCTAACCCTCTGAATAAACATGTATATGTTCAAATGTTCATGCACACACATGTATTTAACTTATCATATCTTGAAGTAAGAAAAAGAGGGGCTTTTTCTGATTTTTCTGTTTCAGATAAGGTTAAAAATAGGAGAAAGAACCTGTATCTTGCATAAATGTTTAGACAGTTGGCTAGAAATTAAACCCAGCTGTTGTTTGCTATGATCTCTACATTATTTGCTTGTACTAACTGTCAGGCATGAAGGCACCAACATAATTTATTTAATGAGTTTAATTAGAATAGTGAAGAAATCATGGAATTAAGCACCTGTGACTTTAGTGATAAAAACGTGCTTACAGATACCTCTTTTTAAAATTTGAAAACTAAAGTTGCTGGTATTATTCAGTTTTTTAGTCAGTGATTTATATCTACTAGAAATTATTCCTGTGGTCTTTTTGGAGCAGTGTGTATCAGCACAAATAAATTGACAGACTCTCATTTCAGGCAAAAGTTCTTTTCTATCCACCTTGCCTTGCTTGAACTTTTTAACAAAATGTCTTGAATAGACACACTTTGAATTCAACTTGGATAATTCCTGAATATCTGAGTCCTTCAATGTTTCAGTTTGTAGAAAGACATAGGTTTTTATTCTAAACCAAAATTACCTGTGGTGTGATATTGTAGTCAGGTTTGGGGAAAACAGGGAAACAAAATCTAATGCCCCACTGCTCCCCAGGTGGAACATGTCAAGTGGTGAGAAACCTCAATGGAAGAAGTCTTGCAAAACTTTAATTTGAAAGAGTATCACCAGTTCAAAAGTAGGTGTCTTCTGCAGTCTGATCTGCATGTGTATGCTCATATCTTCTAACAGAAGCCATATGACACCTGTTGTTTTCCTATGTATTTGAGAGAAAAAAATAAATGTTTGCATTTTAAAACTCTTAAACATAACTTCTATTGCAATAATGCACACTTATTTAAAAATAAAGAGTTAATAATGTTATGGCTCATATTCAAGCTTCTTAATTATCTTTTTGTTGGTAGTGTCCTTTAAAAAATTAAAAGCATTTTTAACGGAAAAGCAATAATAGGCGTCTTTTCCCATTTTTGACTAGCAAACACTAGTAGAAGGAAACATGTAAAGTTTCAGGCTCACATTGTACGGGGAATAACAACTCTCCCCTTTCCATAAATAAATAAATAAATTTTGAAAGCATTTATTGAGTTAAGGTTGCACATTTTGTATATGCTACCTAAAGCAGATTAGGAAATTCTAATACTTTTAATTAGTGCTAAGCAATGAGGAAGATATAACAATTAGTTGTGTGTGAGAGGTGTGTGGGAGGGGAGTTATTTCTTGCAGTTGGAGCTAGGCAGAGGTATTGACAGACTCTTTTAGCAGTCACAGGTCTACAAGAATGATTTTAACTGAGACAGTTATTCACAATGCTGATTTTCTTACAAGGTTCCAAGAAAACAGATGGGGTATTGTTCTTTGTGATGTGTTAAAACTTCTCTCAGCATTTTCACATGCCATTCTGATATGAGAAACTGCAGAATTTCTTTTCACTTTTTATTAAAGAAGCTCTACAATGTCATTGCTCTTACTTTTTCTCTGTGTTGTGTAAGTTATTATAGAGGTTTTGCAGAGTAGGTAACTTAAAAAAATATTTTAAAAGGCCATTTTACATCAGCTTGGAAGTCACTTGGAAGTAAGTTGCTTGGAAGCCCTGTGCTTCAATAATAATTTTATTTTTTATAGCAGAATGCCTTTTTTTTTTTGGCTTTATGGACTCAGTAAAATCAAGACCATCTGAATCTCCGCTAAATGCAGACTTGTTGCCTTGTGTCCTACTTGTGTCTTAGAGGTCTGGTACTCCAACATTTTTCCATTGTACTTTCCTTCTTGGTGAAAAGAACTGCTAAGAGGGAGGAGCTGGGTGGCAAGAAAAAGTGAGTTCAGTCAGGAGAGCTTTATAGAGAGCTTTATTTAATAGTTGCAGATTCTGCAGGCTGGAGATTAACTGCTGAGTTAACTTAAATTCCACAATTTTTAATCCAGAAAAATGTTTGACCATCGTAGTCTGGCATAGGCATTACTGAGAGCAAAATTTCTATATCTGAAAGACGGAAGAAGGAAGGTATTGCTGCAGTGTGTCATTAAGCCCAAACCATTAAGTATATATCAGGTTAAATCTTGGTCTTGTTTATAGTTCTGTAAAAACAATTGTGTTCTGTTCCTTCAAACTAAAAGTTAATTTTTTTCCAGTGACTTCCCAGTTTATTTCATATTAGTAAAAAGAAGATGTGGGTGCAAGAATTAATCCTTTTTGAAAGCAGTACCTTTTTGGTCTCTATTTATCCTCCCATTCATAAATGTATAAAATTTCCAATTTGACAACGATGTCAGGGTTTGGTAATTTTACTTAGATGACCTAGAGTAAGTGATAAGTTTTACCTTCATAAAATTATGAAGCCAATGATAATGAATCTAACAAATTATTCCCGTCCAATATATGATATGATATTGATAATAGCTGTTAATGCTATTAGCAAACTCCTGTCATGTTAATTATAAAATATAATTTAGTAGAAAAATGTGAGAATGTAATGAAATTATAAACTCATTTGGTTAATGGAACTTTATCAATAAAAGCAAACTGAAAAATCTTCATAATTTTAACTTGAAAGGGCACAGCTTTGGCAGTTGAATCAGATAGATTCACAAGCAAAAGACTGTAGTAGAGAAAAATGAGATACTGTGTTTTCTTTTTGCTGAATCAATACTCTGGTTAGCCATTTAAATGAAGTGAATGCAACGGAGGAAATGTTGCCTTTTTCTTTTTTTTTTTTTTTTTTTTTTTAAGAAAAAAATTGTGCTTTGGTTTTGGTATAATTTATCCTGAAAATAATTATGGTTCTTCTGATTTAGAGAATGTGCTGAGCAAAAGAAAGAGGTTGTTTTGGTACCTCAAATGGGATTGACAGATTCGTGTAAAAGTGTGTAGGAATATTTATATTTACATGCATATAGTATATGCAGCTATCTGTAGATACTATCCAAGGCAGAACAAATTGCAAAATACATATAGATATAAAATATAGAATTTTCTAATACTAAATTTAAATAATAATACTCTCAATACATTTAGATGCAGCAATGCACCTTGAAAAGAGTATTCCACAGTAGCATATCAACAGTATTTTAAACCACCTAAAAAAAAAAGAAAAGGAAAAATCAGATTCTGAACTTATCTGTGTGATTTCAAATACAGATTAGCAAAAAATCATCCATAGTTTCATTAAAATTCACCAAAATTATGTTTTTGTGAAAGGGCTGAAGAGAGCTGCCATGATAAGTATTATAAAATGAGAATGCTTTGTTAGAACAGGTCTAACACACACAGGGAAAAGAAAGTGGCACGTGTTATGAAGGGAGGAAGTGTAGAAGACCCAATAACAAGACCACTCACAGATGTTACAAGAATAAGGGATTCAGTAATCTCTCGGAGGGAAGCTGCTGGTACTTGATCGATTGTTCTTACCAGTGGGAGCAAAATGAGTTCTGCTTTGCAGGTACAAGCAATATTAAATGCTTTAGATACCCACATGCCTCCTAACTATATAAGCAAAACTCTCAGAAACAGGGAAATTCCTGTGCTAAGTGCATGGTGATATGCAGTGGTCTTTTACACAGTTTCTGAAGGAATGTAGGATGAGTTCATAAAAATAAAGAAATGCCATATAAGGCTGGAAATAGAAACCATAAAAAGTGAGTACGAATTAATATGAAGAAATTTTATCCAAGGAGAAATTATTTCTTTGAAATCCAGATCCCCTGGCACTCCTGGTTGATACTGCTGCTACAGCTCTACTCTTCATGAGACCTAAAAAAATAACTCCTGGCAGCTGTGACTTTTTTAACTTAGCTTACGGAATGCTTGTCAGCACCTGTATAATGGACCTATATGATACAGATATATACATATCTGTAAAAGTATCAAAAGGGGCATACCTTAGACCCTAGATACACTGCATATCTTTAAAGCACAGAGTAAAATATGTAAGAAAAATAAAATGCAATCTAGATATGTTATCAATACATACAGTTATCGTAAATGATTAAGCAAAACTATAGTTTTTGGGAAAAAATCCTAATGAATGACAAAAATCACGAAAACTTGTTCAGGATGAGGTATGTGAAGGAGACCAGTGGAGATCAATGGCGAGTAGCATTTGTCAGGGGTCAGCATTGGAATCAGTGCCGTTTAATATCTCTGTTGGAGACATGGACAGTGGGATAGAGTGCACCTTCAGCAAGTTTGCAGGTGACACCAAGCTGTGTGGTATGGTTGACGTGCTGGAGGGAAGGGATGCCATACAGAAGGACCTCGACATGCTTGAGACGTGGGGCAACAGAAGCCTTATGAAGTTCAACAAGGCCAAGTACAAGGTCCTGCCCATGGGTCAGGGCAATCCCAATCACAAGTACAGGCTGGAAGGAGAATTGATTAAAAGCATCCCTGAGAAGGGCTTGAGGTGTTGGCTGATGAGTTCAACATGAGCCGGCAGTGTGCGCTTGCAGCACAGAAAGCCAACCATTACCTGGACTGCATCAAAAGGAGCATGGTCAGCAGGTCAAGCGAGGCGATCCTGACCCTCTGCTTGGTTCTTGTGAGACCCCATCTGAAGCACTGCATTCAGCTGTGGGGCTCCCAACATAAGAATGTGGACCTGTTGGAATGAATACAGTGAAAGGCTATGAAGACCTTTTACAATGGCATGTAGTGACAGGACAAGGGGGAATGGCTTTAGACTGAAATAATGGAGGTTTAGATTAGATGTTAGGAAGAAATTCTTTACTGTGAGGCTGGTAAGACACTGGAACAGGTTGCCCAGAACAGTTGTGGCTGCCCCATCCCTGGAAATGTTCAAGGCCAACTTGGACAGGGTTTTGGGCAACCTGGTCTGGTGGAAAGCATCCCTGAACGTGGCAGAGTGTTTGGAACTAGATGATCTTTAAGGTCCCTTCCAACCCAAACTGTTCCATGATTCTATGGTTCTGTGATTCTGTATTTCCAAAATACATTTAGATAAAGGTTGTGTTGTATCACGTACACAGAACAGCTGCACCTCCATAGCTGCTTGCTCATTAAAAAGCCCAAGAGTGTCATGAGGATATTTTGAAAATTCAGAAAAGAATGGAAGAAAGAAACAGAACAGAAAAAATTAATTGTGTTGAAGTTAGCCTTAACAGAAATCTGAACAGCATCTGGGAAATTATGTGATATTAAACTGTTAGAGACAATTGTTCATCCTTTGTATTGCACCCTGAATCTTTGGTATGTTTTGGTCAAATATGTCTGTGTTTAGGCATTGGATTACCAGGCTTTGCTGGGAAACTAATCTGTCAAGGATGACTTTACACATATAAATGATCCCATAAATTCTGTGATTCTTATAGGCAATGATCTCTCATCTCTTCTATCTTATAATTGTTTCTAGACTTTGTTACAATCCCCTGTCTGGTACAAAAAGGGCTGTTATCAAGCTAACTTCAGGCTTGAAATGAACCTAATATCCCTAGTGGATGAGCTGTTTTTTCCTTTGTGCTTTCAATAATTTTATCATTTTTGATAAATATGCACAAATCCAGTAATTTTCGCGTATACTGTATGTTTTAAAAGTGATTAAGTGCTATATTGAAGATGCTGGTGAAGCAAGTAATGGCTAAATAATTATTTTGTTTAGAATGACATGCTTTGTGAGAAATTATCTAATTAGTAAAACAGAGCTACAAACATCTCCCATAATTTTCATATCAGATTTCTACTTATTAACAGTGCTAACTCATAGGAACCTGCATTGGTGCATCACTTTGGTAGGAATGCTGTAGCTGGTAAAAAAGAGATCACATTTGCAATTCAGCATCTTGCTTGGTTTAGCTGCTTAGCTTATTCATTATAAAAAGCTGTGTTTTATCATATTTCTGTTCTGATGAGGAAGCAAGTAAATTAGTCTTTGTTTTTTCCCGAATCTTCAAAATCTGTCACTGCAAAAGGGGAAACCTACATGGTTTAGACTCAAAAATTTGTCCAAGCATAGGTGAGGGAATCTCTGCCTCCTTAATGGCTGCTCCAAATATCACCAAATTGGCATCCTTTGTTTCAGATTCTGTCATCTTTGTCATTACAGCGTGTCTTCTTTTGGAGGTTCCCTTCTCAGTATAACAGACTTGGTGATGCTTTAGAAGCAGTGTCGCAAGCATGGAGTCTCATCCAG
>JBCJKH010039196.1:0-19244 GCA_039877255.1 Loriculus beryllinus
TAGTCACTCGCCACAGGCTTACCTGCTGGCTGGAGTGACACAAAACTTTTCTGAAAGGTTACCGCTTGCATTGTCCTACTTTTACTGGAAGAATAATTTCCTGAATGACAATTTGCAACAGCTAATCAACTTCTTAATCAAGAAGTCCTGCTAATTAAGAAGTCCCAAACCAGAATTGAGCCATTTGCTTCCCTTGAATTATTGCAGTTTTTTCACAGCCAAAGCAGTTTTAGTTCATTATTTAGAAAAAGTACTTTTGGATGGTCCCAAAGACATAATATAGTTCAGTCCCATTCTGAATCCTGGCTTCTGGGTAGATCGCTACGATACACTGCTGTGCAGAAGACACTCACTGCATTGTGCAATGCAAAGTATTTAAGAATAGAGAAATAGCTATGAGATCAATCATGGAGGCAAAAAAAAGGAAGAAAATTAATTTAGTAATAATATGGTCATTTTTATTTTGGAAGCATATGGAGTGTTTGCCATTATACAAAAGGGATTGTGTTAAGAACCATAGTTAAAGTTGGCAAACCCATTTAAATACAGACAGTGTCAATAACAGTAAAAGAAGAGAATAGCACATCAAATATCTTTCATCTTGTATTAAGTTTTATTTCTGCAGCTTGCTACAGTCATTAATCTACCCTTTAAATTTTCTCTTAGCCTACTTTTATAAAATTTTAGTTAAGCAAAGTTTTATAGGTCTGTGATCTATTTAATCTGATTTCTATGTGTCCACATAGAACATTGGGGTTTAGACTGGATTTTTAAATAATACTCAGCACTTTTTAGTAGTTTAAAATTGTGCAGAGAGAATATGAATTAAACGGGAATTTTCATTTCGTAAAGAGCATAAAGATATTAATTATTATTTCTTTTAGTACTTTACAAGGTAAATGAACCCATTAAATTTAGGCATGGGAAATAGTGCTTCCCTTCTTTATGCATATGCAGCTGCACAGGACTATAAAAGGTCACCCATTACAAAAGTCATTGATACCTTATTTTACAACTCCTAGATTTTGTGACACAAGCAGTAGGATCAGGGACTGAAACTTACTTTTCACTGCTGTTCTATGATCACAGACAAGGTTAACAATATTTTTTTCTCATGAACACTTAGTCATGGACAAATGTTGCTTTACTGACTTTCCTACCAAAAATGAGTATATATACCGAAGGTGTATATAGAAAATACGATTTATTTGTGAAAAAAGTCTATCCAAAACCGAGGCCTTTAGATAGTACTAATAAGGAATATTTGAAGCTTTGTGGAGCAGAACATTTCAACTTACTGTTCTGAAGTGACTTTGAGCTTGTTTTATATTGCATGATGTTTTAAAGCAGAAAAAAAAAAAAAAGAAAAAAAACCCCAACTTGACCTAAACCAATTATAAACAGATTTCATGAAGAATGCAAAATTTGCCGTTTTATTCCAGTTCAAAATGAGAAAGTGTATAATTGCATAATTCCCAGTGAAGAGGCTATTCTGGCTATAGTCCTGCTCTGAAAACATTACGGTGTATGGTAAATGTTTGGTTTAGTTTTAGCATTCTGTTCCATATGTTTTACAGTATGATGTATGTGTTCCCATATATGTTCTATATGTGTCTGTAATCTATTATGCACCAGGTTTGTGCTCACTTTTTCTTGGTATACTGTGCATGCCTGATGGTATATAGTGTACATACATACAGGATATTTAGGTGTGCTGTATTTGGCAGTAGGCAGTGTATGCCATTCACAAAACAATAAATACACTACATTATGTGGTGTATGTGTTCTAAGCATGTTGCTTGTGATTTCAATGTGCAGTGTGTGCTGTGGCAACAACTTTTGCTCAAAAACCACCTGTGGTAACTCATGGGAATGTTTCAGTTGCAGCCTTTAACTAAGAGAGGCTTTAGATCTTGAAATGTGCAACCATGAGCATGTTAATGTTTGAGACAAGAAATTTCCATGCAGACTGTTGAGGATTTGCCAAGCTATGATAGCATTCAACACTGATGGAAAGA
Source organism: Loriculus beryllinus (assembly GCA_039877255.1). Taxonomy (NCBI): domain Eukaryota; kingdom Metazoa; phylum Chordata; class Aves; order Psittaciformes; family Psittacidae; genus Loriculus; species Loriculus beryllinus. The sequence continues at coordinate 2,019 of JBCJKH010039196.1, forward strand.
TCCGGTGTCCTGATATGATTAAAGCGGTGCCTCTACTCTGATACATGTTTAGAAAAGAGACAGTGACTTGCCGCATTGTTTGAAAGCAGTCCTCCCTGTAACACCGAGTTGCCTGCTGCTTTGTTCAAACTGTTTGTCCTGTAATCAATTTGAAATATTTAGATTATATTGGCTTATTTTTTTGCCTCTTCCCATCAACACTGCCTATAAAAATACATGAGCTGTGCACAATATCATGGCTTGTAACAGAATTTGTAATCCTTCAACTAATGAAAAAATTCACCCTGAAATATTTAAATTATTTAAATATGATAAAGTTGTTTTCTTCTGAAATGGAATGAAATAGCTTCACCTTATGACGATATCTGAATCTCAAACAAAAAAATAAACTGGCCTTGGTTTCCGCCCCACAGTCCAGCTTAGACGAAAGCTTTTGCAATCATTGCATGATCATAAAGCCGTTTAGAATAGTACTTGCTCTTGCAAACAACGTGTTTTGATAATAAAAGACCTATATATTTGTAAAAAAGTTGGGTGGTTCTTTGTTTAAGGTTGGGTTGGGTTTGTTGTTGTTTTCTTTTTTTACAAAAAACCCAGAAATATCTGAACAGGAAACAATTATACCTCTAGATTCCAAAACCACAGTTCTAATCCCTGCAGTATGCCTTACAAGGTGCTCAAGATGTGAATCTCCTGCTTTGCTCATCTGCCACTGAAAGGACAGCCCCATGCTTGCAGAGAGCTTGTTAGCACCAGAGGAGCTGAAGTAGTGCAGCGAAATTATATCCTTGCTTCAAGTTTTGTTTCTATTTCTGAAGGCAGGAGGGAGCATACGAAAATAAAATTCAAAGAAAGCATCTGAAAGTATAGAATTCAAGCAGTCAGATCCATCAAGTGATCCATTTCAAATACAGAGAGGGTGCTGGCTTTTGCAAAGCAATGATTTGTAGATAGTGGATGAAAGGCAAATCCCACACTGGTTTTATTGGATTCAGTGAGACTTCGGAAGAGTGGACTATAAACTCACTCAAACAGACAGGTCCTGTGCCAGAAAATAGTATTCTTCTTAAGAATGTATTCTTCAGTAGACTTAATGGGATACAGTAATAACAGAAATTGCTGCCTCTGTTTGTTTAACTCATTGCCAATAAACTATGTCACAAAGACCTTTTTCATGGGTCAGTGGAACAGATAAGCTTGTGAGTATCTGGTAGGAATTTGAAAGAAGTTTGGAGGATTTGAAAAGCTTTTTCTCCATGGATTACAAACTGCCTTAAAATGTTTATACTAATCATACCTCATATACATAGCAAACCAGACAGGAACATTATCACATGTTGGAAATAGTCCAATAGTATTTAAATGGCGTTGTAATGGATATTTCTGTCAATAACAGGCTTTTACCTGAGTTGTCAATCCTGTACTCTAGACTATATTCTATATTGCAAAGTATAGAAATTATTTCCACTAGTCAGGTACAGGGAATCTTGCACTGTGACTGAGAAATACAGTGCATAATTATGGCCAAGCATTCTGTACTCTCCATGCTCTTGAATGCCAGATATTATACACCTTGTTTTAGTAGCTATTCAGTATGCAAATCCCTGCTTTTCAATTCATTATTGCCTTCAGCACTCATTATCTAATCATCTTTCCATACTACAGAAGCATATTTCAAAGCACAGTGTAAAATTTTCCTAATGCATCTAGCTGAATAAACTTATGTGACTGCCTTGAACAGATCAATAAATGCCTTACTAAAAATGTAGTGAGCGAATGGTAGGGGTTTGTAGCAGAACCACAATTAATAGTGAACGGTAGGCCTGTAATGCAAATACAGCCTTATCAACTCAATCTTGTTTGATTCACCTGATAAGAGAACAAAACACTATGAATTCAAATTATAACTCAAGAATATCCCCATATCTATTTCTACTATGTATGAACCATTTAAAGGTCTTTCTTTTAGCACAGGAATGCACAAATTAGAACACACTGCACCTGAAATTTATGTATCAAGGTAAAAATTTATTACTTCATGTTCATTACTTTATGTGTGGGGAAAATTTTTGAACTGTTACCCAGGAATAGACTTGTGTTCAGTAGGAAAAAAATGTTGACTTTGTGTATATTAAAAAAATTTTAAGAGGAACAACTTTACTTTGGAGACATGTACTTAATGTGTAATCTTTTTGTTTTCTATTTAGGCTCCAAAGAAGCACTTGCAAAATGGAATTATTCGTGGATACCAGATAGGTTATCGGGAGTACAGTGCAGGTGGAAATTTCCAGTTCAATATCATCAGTATTGATACCACTGGAGACAGTGAAGTCTATACACTGAATAACCTGAAGAAATTCACCCAGTATGGCATGGTAGTCCAGGCTTGTAATCGGGCTGGAATAGGACCTTCTTCTCAGGAAATCATCACCACTACTCTTGAGGATGGTAGGCCCTTGGCAAACAGCTATCATGGAACATACTATTGTTTCTTAATTTCCTTTTCTCTTCTTACATTTGTTGCTTGAATAGTGATTATTATAGTGGGGATAATAGAAAACCAGACTTTACAGGCATTAGATACAGTAGACAGCTGGGTGGGAAGAAACTGGCCAATGAGCATGTACAATTTTCACTGCAGGAGATGCAAGGTCATACAGGTATATAAATATAACTCTACTAACATAATATATCATGCTGTGAATGATATTGACTAAGACTGTAGCTTTCATTAACTAGCCTATTGCATTGGTATTTACATATTTGTAAATTTTGTGATCTCAACATAGTTTTGAGGTGCTTAGAAGTAAAACTCTGAAGGGTGAAGTGATATTGTTAATGTTGGCTTTCTTTTGTTTTCAAATGAATCCACTGTGAAACCTAGAGCTCTTGTACTGCACAATCCCTTGTCTTGTCAGCCTAAAGAGAGATGTGTGGGTTTTTTTCAAGGATATTCAAACTAATGAGAGAAATATGATTTTGATTTCAGATAAAATTTAACCTGTCTAATCCAAGGAACAGTATAGGGTTTGGATTTTTTTTTTTTTTCAAATTGCATAAAAAGCACTTCTTAAACAATGAGAGGGTGTCCTCTAGTGGAAAAAGAAAATTATTCCATATCCTAAAAGAGACCCAGTATTGTGCAGGCATATAAAAGCAAATACGTCGTAAAGGATAGTGTAGGTCAGATTTTCAGCTGCTGTAAATTAGCATCAGCGTACTGAAATCAGCGCCAGCTAGGAATCTGACTTTTCACACAGGAAGAATGGAGTAAGACACATCTAACATTCTCAAGAGCTACAGATTTTGAAGTATATGCTTCATGGAAGACTGGTGTTTTTCATTTACACTAAACATTTCTAGGCCTAGACAGATGACTGCAAGGCCTCAGAAGGCAGTACACTCATACATGCATATATTTTTTTATTATAATAAATAGTATTTTTTCTTTTCAGAATCCTACATGTTTACTTTTCCTGGCAACAAGGTTTTTTTGGTCATTCATTAACATTTTTTGCAGTATATTTAAAGAACTGTCTGCTTTCCCCTCACACCAATTTTAAAGGGATATTAGAATTGTCCAGAAAGATGTCAGTTTGGCTGCAAACTTTAAAAAGAACCCCATACTTAAATTGCATACAGAATATTATGTTTATTTCAGTACTAGGACACATTCGTTTTTCAAAAGAAGCAACAAAAAGCCTATTAAAGTAATAGTAAGCAAATGGGGAAGCAGTACATCAAAAGTCATTCCAGGAAAATGGACCTGCTGTTCGCAGACTGTAGCAAGAATAAAGGTTTGCGTTGGTAACAGAGTATAACTGCTAATTAAGCAATGGGTGGTGGGATAGCAATGAAAATTGAAAGGGGAGCTGAAAGGGTAAGCATTGAGTTCTTAATGGAGTAAAAATGGTGAATATCTTATTCCAGTGCCCAGTTGCCCTCCAGGGAACGTCCAAGCCACTGCCACATCACCAGAAACCATCTCTATTTCTTGGTCAACGTTGGCAAAAGAAACACTGAATGGGATTCTGCAAGGATTCAGGGTTATCTACTGGGCTAATCTCTTGGATGGAGGTGAGAGAAATCCAGCTGTTACCAAGTAAAAAGCCATATGAGGCCTTTATATCATTTATTCTCTTTTGTGAAGGCATTGTACTTCCTTTTCTCTTTGGTTTAGAGAAAGCTTCATCTATTTGTGAAGGAAAGCATTTTCCCTAGAGCTTTAATAGAGCAGCAGGCTGCTGCTGCCTGAAGGCTCCCCTGGAGAAGGCTTCCACTGTGGGTCTGCAATGCTCCATAGACCTACCATAATACCCCAAATGACCTGAACAAATTTCATTTCAGTTACAAATTCCAGCAGGTATCTTTTATAAAGAATGATGATATGAACCTTAGAAGACACCTGCGCAAACCTCCATAACTGAGGGTAAAAGAAGGAAACATTTTGGAAAAGGCTTCATATTTTCATGGCAGCCTCCTCTGTTACACTTAGGTTTTTGTACTCCGAGCACAATTCCTAGGGACTCCTAAGCAGAGAATGAAATGATCAAAAGAGGAGTGAAATACCTTACTAATCTGCAATTTGTCACTTGATGATAACTATACATTTACTCCCTGGTAAATTGCATATTTGTAGATTTGAGATGCACATGCCTTTATTCCCATTTGCCTTGCTGAATTTTCACAGCCTTAGGACAATCAGCTGGCCCACTTTCATCCATCAGCATCATAGCTCACACTAATATGCCACTGTCTTGCAAATCCTGGCCTCTGTTAGTGTTGCAAGGAGAACTCCGAATGGAAATGTAACCACTGATACCACTGGTACTGTTAGGGTCAAAAATATTTGGAAATAAGCCACCAATTCATTTGTACATTTAAAAATAGATAAAAATTATATGAGGAGCATACATAGAAACGTACGCATGACAGACATAAAATTATTTTTTTCAGTGATACCTGTAGTCTTTGGATCGGATCCTATGTGAATATAATCTATGTATGTCTAACTTCCTATGTGATGTCCTACAACATGACTAAAAATGATGCTCATGCAGTACTTAAAACTGGATTTTCTTTATCTTTTTATCTTTACTTTCTGCCCTAAATAGGTTTAAAGCTTTTTTGCCATATGGGTTGTACTTCTTAGCTTGCTGCAAAGAAAAAAAAAAAAAAGGTTCATATGAAGTGCATCATCTTTCTGCAAGTAAATCTGATTTTACTGTGTTTAAATCTATTCTTAGCTGGTATTACTGCTATCAAGTGCTTTAAGGCAGCACTTACTACATATTTTAAAATAAAGGGGACTTTTTTTTGGTTTTCCTTATGAGAAATGGTCTTTTTCAAACCCAGAAAATCTTCATGAAGATAACTGACTTTCCCATTTTTGCTTTAGGGAATGTTTTGCAATAATCTCCTCCTGTTATATATTCTTTATGAAAATCTTATTACTTGAAGAAATTTTCGATTCTCTTCCCTGTATTAAAAAAAAAAAAAAAAAACCTGAAAAAAAAAAGCAACAAAGAAAGGTTGAAAGGAAAACTGAGTCTGGTTTGAATGGTAAGAAGTCAGGACACAGAGGAATTTATTTTAATTTATTATAATTCATTGCTGGTTTATAATAATGAAACATTAATTCTCTGGTACACTCTTCAATCCCCAAGATTTCCACAGTAGGTATCAATAACTGGGAGAAGACTGAACTTGACGGTAACCCGATTTCCTTTTCATTCTATAGAACTAGGAGAGATAAAGAATGTCACTACTACACAGCCATCCCTAGAGCTTGATGGCCTTGAAAAGTACACCAACTACAGCATTCAAGTGTTGGCTTTTACACGAGCTGGAGATGGAGTGAGAAGTGAGCAAATTTTCACCCGCACAAAAGAAGATGGTAAGGAGTAAACCATTTTCTATTCTCACTTCCACAAAATGTTCATATGTCTCAGGCTTTCAAAATAGTGCAAATATTGTACAAATATGCAGAGTGAGATTTCTGTCTGGAGGTCCTGAATTAGGAGCATATGATGAGGAAGGAGGGTTCACAGCTTTGAAAGCAGTCTGACTTGTTTCCAAGACTCCGGTTCAGGTGAGCCTGCAGTTTGTAGGTAACACTGATGCACTAATGATCTGAGCAAGTTTGAGCAGTTTTGTCTTTTTTTTTTTTTTTTTCCAAATACTTTAGGATCTTATTTGAGAATTTTGAGGGGGCTTGAGTTAATTCTTTCAAAATGACTGAAAATGGAGAAAGGAGAAGAGACTATTTTGGGATGATCTTATATAACTTATATACTTCTAAGATTTTTTTCAAAATAGATATATAAAAAAACCCCATCCAAACAGCTGTTCCCTTAAAAGCAAACTGTAGAACAAAAATCTCTTGTCTCTGTTCATAGACCAAAGCATGGAGAAGTTGAGTCCTAATGCTGAAAGTTAACGAAAGTTTTAATCACACACACGCACACACACACACAACTGTTCATAATCACTTTCTTGTAAGTTTAACTCTGAAAGTCACTTCAGGTTGCCTAAGTAGGATGCCACATACTGATCTATTTCTCAAGGACTAGAATTTCAAATTCAGGGGGAATTTTGTCCCTAACCTGTTTAGTGCCTTGAAAACTCCATGAGATGTATAAACACATCCTTAGATCCCTAAACACTTTTGAAAATCTGGATCAAGAATTTTTTTGGCAGAAGCAAAAAATTAGTCCTAGCAATGACGTTACCTGAATAATATTAGATTGGTAAATTCTCCTGTGAGTTATGTAATATTTTCTTCAAGAAAATTAGTCAATGTATTTTTATGGTCCAGTTTACAGGTCATTCATGAATATGTAAACATATTTGTCAAATTTTTTATCTGTAATGGGATTTACAAAACTGCCAACAGAATAGGTTAAGTAGATTAACTAACTTGAGGAATGTTTGGTGATTATTTTCTAATAAAAAAAAAATCCTTTATAAATTTTATTAATTTTTTCCAATAAAATATGGAGAGTGTCTTTCTAAAATTTACATACATTGTAAGGTCACATAGACCCAACTGTAGCTGTGTCTAGGTGATGCACTGTGAATGAAAATTGGATTTCTCTTTTCTCTAAAATTTTCTCTTACATTATCCAAATGAGTTATTTTTCCTTGTTCTATTTTCATGTGTGTAATACTTTCCATTACTTTGGTCAAATTTGAATTAACAGCAAAAAAAGTAAGTGGATGTCTTGTAGCTGAGAAATATGAGGAAATTTGGGCAGATAGCAATGCTGGTTAACATAGGTCTACTTACTGGTCTTGCTGAGATCCTGCATCAACTTGGAATAGTAGCTCTGTTTAAAGCTGTCTCAAGGTATTGCACTTCATCTGAAACTGTCAAGGACAATTTGCTCAGCTATAGACTTGCGTGTCTTATATGCTGAATTCATTCTGCTCCCACCCTGAAGTCCTTTACTTTGGAGCACCTGACACAAATGCTCTTGAGACATCCATTGCTTGGACGTATGCGGTTTTATTTCAAAGAATAAACTAAGAAATAGGAGAACTGTGAGATAACCTTTTGCATTTTTAAGTTGCTTTTTGCCAAACAGATCCCAGTATGGCAACTTTTCCCTGAGTACTCTCTGACCACAAAGGTTCTCACCCTGGGGCCTTGGGACTAGTACTTAAGCCACCAGCACCCAGGTGGGATTGTCCTACACTGTCCCAGGAACTCAGGGACAGGCTGGTCTTGAGAAGATACAGTTTGTGTCAGAAGACTCCTGAGGACAGCAAGTATGTGCTTGGTGGTCTATGCCTTTGAGAAACATTGGAGCCTGCTGCCCTATGTGTAAGATCTGTTAGTCAGTCCAATGCCAGGGGACCATAAGGAGCATTCTGCCAGATAACAAAAATAAAAACATCCTGGGCATAAACATCCTTAAGGCTGAGGAAAGTACATGGCATCAAACATGTGCCTTATTCTAGGAATGGACATTTTGTCTATAATTTTATAAGGGAAAGTCTCCCACAGAGAATTATTTAGTAGGACTATTTTCAATGCATCTAAAAGATCCTGCCCTAAATTTAGTTTGAACTCTCTCTCAGCATGTGAAATAAAAGTAATTGCAATCTTACCAGAGCTTAGATCTCGAAACCTTTTATCTGCTCCCAGACCTTCTCTGGCTAAAATTATGACACCAGACATTCCACCCTTCTTTATAAAATCTGTAAATCTGAGATATTTTTAAGAATAAAAGCTGACATGACTGCAAATTAAATTAAGTTGTCCAAATATACAAGTATTGAAACAAAATAAAGAGATTCAAGTGCATAAAACTTTTTAATTTACCAGGTAAGTGGTTAAGAAAATTCAGTAAAAGCTACCTGAAAATTGTCAAGTTTGAACTAGGAGTCAGGCAGGTATTTTTAAAAGCAGGGATGGTTAAGCCATTGGAACTTTTAGATACATAATAGAGAATCAATCTTGTAAGTCCTACATGAATATTGCATTTCTTCATAGGAAGGTAGTTTCTGATTTAGGCAGACTATAAAATCTAAACATAGGAATCTTGCTGTCAAGTTATATTGGAATTCAGAATAGCTGATTATAATGCTTTAGTCAGTTTGTTAAAACAATTTTGTCTCAGCAATGAAAAAGCGAAGGGGTTTCCTTTCATAACTTCCAGCCCCATACCACTCTCTGTTGGAAAGTTTGTTTCTGAAATAGCAAGGAGATCATCAGTGCAGATTATATTGAGAAAACAATAATTTTCAAAACAATAAAAACAGCCTCCATTTACTATTATATAGTAAGAACATCTGATTTTATGCCACTGCATACTAAGTAATTATTTTGGTTAGTGTAAATTACAACTAGAGGAACCCATTTTATTTGAAAACCTTTGTCACAGTTTTACTCTAACAGGTAGATAGCAAACATACTGAACTATTGGTTCCTAAGTTTTGACAGCCATGAAGCTATTTTCTCAGTCTATCACCAATTCATTTCATTATAGCTCCTTTAAAAAGATGTCAAGCCTTCAAGCTTAAAGTTTTGCAGGATGTATGTGTGGGGAAGTGGTAATTCTGAGATACTGGAAGCTTTCCAACAGGATAAGAACAGCATTTCCCAGACACCCTGCTAACATCAATTTGTGGATGCTATAACTTCTTATCATCTCCATTGCAGGCCATGGCTCTCAAACACACTTCCTGGACCACTGTTCATATAGATTTGTTTGTTCTGTTCAGAAAGATAGGAAAGGAAAAATTCAGATACTTTGCCATTAAAAAGGGCTGGAATAGTTAATGTCTGAAATAGTTTGTAGAGAGCATTTCAAATAAGAGATTGAAATGCTGCACAAGTAGAAGCACTTTGAAGATTATGATCAAGTTTCATCTTTGAAGAAAACTAGATGAAAATAGACAAGCTTAATGGAAGGGGTTACTCAGGGTGACTTGCCATTACTGTTCCTGAATGTGGAAGTAGCAGATTAACAAAAAGTTGGGTTTTGTTTTTTAGGTTTGGTGGGGTTTTTTGGATGTAGAAACTGCAACATGATCACACTGAATTTTAACTTGTCAGTGACCATTGTGACTTCCTCTCCCACTCAGCCTTTGTCAGCAGGGTCTAGGGTTATCGTACATCAAGTGCAGACAGGCTGCATGTTCTCTACTTCAAAAAGACCACCTGTAAGTCTTAGTCTCATTAGAATACACCACAAGGATCTGATTAAAGAAAAGAAATTTATTTTAAAATATATGTGTGTGCATGTACATATATATCACCCTGCAGATGTTTAGCCCAGCCCTGGTAACTACTGAAGGAGGCTGTGTGATGGAGTCCTTGGAGGGAGATGTGAATTTCATTTCCAAAGCAGCAGTCTGGTAGCACAGCCAAGTACCACCTGTAAAACAGTGCCATTGTGTAAGTATGTAAAAGCCTTTCCACAGATTTTTCCCAGTGTCAGATACTCTAAAAATGGGTAAAACACAGAGCATTACCAAGATACCTAGTATTTCCTATTAACATCAGATAGTTAGTAGAAGAAATTATTTGACAAATTCTTTGAGGGAAAAAGAGCTCAGGGCAACTGCAGGAAGTCCCAGAGGCAAAATGAAACAGAGCAACAATCGTGGTTCAAAAGAAAATTTCAAGTGATCAATAATAAAGTTTTCATATTGCGAGTGTTATGGAAAAATATCATGTCAAGCCTGCACACTGAAAAAAAACGCTCAGGAAACCTTTAACTTTGCCTAAGATATACTTATAAATGCTGCAGCTAATCTAGCCTGTGTGGTTTATGTAACATGTTGTGTGGATCCTTCATTTCCATTAGAAAGATCTTGGTCATGCATCTGACTTTTGGAAATCATTGAAATGTTGTCTCCTGCAAAAACAGGGAGGTATAAATTAAATTCCATTAGAATAGAGGGACAAAGAAAAGTAAGAAATTAAAGCTAACCTTGGAGTAGCTTTCTCCACTCACGTAACAGAAGTTACGAAGGTAAAACAGGCAAAGTGAAAAACTGGTATATCACATCACAGAAAATGTGGGAGAAATCAAATAAATCTCAGTGTTATTTCAAGTTTTATTTCTTTCATGCGTTGTGTATTTTTTAAGAATATATTTAAAAGATCCTGTCTATAATACACACATTTTCCTTGAGTTTCTGCTGTTGAATACAATGGTAAAACTATTCCACAAAATCTCCAACAACACAAAACAAAAAGCAATTCTTATTCCTATCCCAAAAGAAAACCTATCTGCTTCTTTAGTTTGAGTCTCTGAGACAGTTTTGGCTGGATATAAAACAGTAAGTAAACATAGATATTACTGCAGCTTCTGCAGCCACTAATGTTTGCTTTTTCTGAGATCCCAAAGGCTGGGATAATTACATTCTGCAAGAGGCAAAACAATTTATATATGCCCCCCCCCCCCAATCTCTTATTAAAAATTAAATAGGACTTCCATAATCAGCCGCGTCAAATATGCGTGAAGAATGACAGCTACAAAGCAGTCTCTGCAGATTGCTCTTGAAGTGGGTATGAAGCTGAAGTCAGAGTAAGAAAAAAAATCACAGTTGTAAAAGAGCGCTTTCTTGGAGCTTTTACAAGGTCATTTGGTCCAGGCCAGATAAAAGTGAGCATTTCTCCAATACCCTGTAACAAGAAGGAGAGAATAGAATTAAAAATTATCTTCTGTAGCAAAACCAAAAATCAAAGTCAGCTTCTCTAGGATGAAGCCCACTGGAAAATAAAATTTCCCTTTTCTTCTGACAAGTTTTAGCTTTTAATTATGTAAAGCCTTCATGAGGGGATTTCTATTTTTTGTGAATTTAATTCACAAAATGCCCTAATTGTCTGCAGACATACTAATAACTTTGAAAAACATATTTGTAGCGAGCTGAAATGTGTTTTCGAAACAACAGTTAAACAACACTTAAAAAAGTACACATATCCATAATTCTCGTACAGTTCATATGTAAATATACTATTGGTATTGCATATATTGTGAAAAAGAACAAAGAATGCCTGATTTGAATTCCTCCAGCTGCTGACATTTTACAAAACCTAATAGCATTGTGGGCTGAAAAAGATGGCCATTTCTTCCCCTGTGGGTAACTGCCTCTATCTGTTCATTGTAATATCTTTAGTGAATTTGAATTAATATTTAATAACAATTTTACTCCTCATAAAACTGAAAAGACAACACATAAGAGGCCAACAATATTATTTAGATATCATCTTCAGAATACAACCCTGCTGCAAAAATACTAAAATAACTGTTGAAGCAGAAAATGAGGGAGGAAGTCACAGAATAGCTGCATTGGTGGGAGAAGGGTTTAAAACAGAGGCCTTTTTTAGGTTTGATTTTTTAAAATTCCTCTTTATAAAATCCTAGATCTCTTAAAAAAAAAAAAAAAAAGTTACATCAAAGCCATCTCCTAAGGCAAGAATAATATGTGTCAGTGCCTGAACTTGCTTTCAAAGTCTCCAAGCCTAGAAGCAAAGGCTCTGCAAAAATCTTTCTATCAGAACTGAGAATCAGAGTAAGGAATCCCTTTCAGAAAAGAACAAAGGTGCAGTGAACCTTAAGAAAAGGTAATTTGAAAACAGAGGTCCTGATTTCTCTGATTCAATAGTGGTGTTCTACCAACAGCATTCACTGATACGAATAGTCTTTTGCCAGTGGGAAATAGCATGAAGAATGCAGCACACAAGTGAGTCACACTTTCACTTAAGGAAGTCCACTGAAAGCTTGCAGAATTGCCTCCTGCATTTCCAGCCACATTTCTCAGCTGCCCAGGTTTATCCACTCACAGTCCACAGTACAAGAATATGGCTGTATTGAAGTTTCAGCCTAAATATCAAAGCATGCCTAACACATGCTTTCCATGCCACGAGCACTTCCTCTGACTTGAAATACATGTTCTGTAGTTCTTTTTGAAGGAAGGTGCTTCAAAATAGGTATGTGCCATTGTGTGGCCCCAAACACAGAGGTAGAAAGCATTTATTTTAAGATCCCTTCTCTTGTTACTTGAAAATTAAACCATGTAAGCTGTCATAAAGAAGTGCCAAATAGGAAGCTAAATTAACACCAGCATTGGTACTAAAAACAATGAACACATTCATTACTCTTACCTTTCCCCTCCTTTATTCCAAGTAGTTTGGACTCCTGGATAAAGAAAAACAAATGCATTAATACAATACAACATGCAGTACAGTCACACATTTATGCAAGGAATTATGGTTATCCAGTGGTGTGGAGCTTTCTTGATTATTTGATGCCCTTTCCTGTCTTTTGATACTCCACTTAAAATAACAAGTAAACCCTTCTGCAAGATTCCAGTTCTAGTAATAAATATTTCTTTGACTTGAACTCAATATGAATAGCATGATGTATTGATTCAGGAGATAAACATCTCTTGCTTTTGCTGGTAAAAAAGTCAATCTAGAAATATTCCAAATATCTTCAGATGCCTCAATCCTTTCTTGTTCTCACAAAATTGGAAAGAGTGAAAAGTTTCTATCGTTCCTCTTTGGACTCTACCAATCTCTTTTAGGATAGGATTTTCAGAAGAAAGAGTGATTGAACTAAAAGTCAAGCCAGGCACTACACATCTGCATATGCTGTTTGAGCGCTTTGTCAGAGGGAAGTCATTAAACTTAGCTATGGCATGCTTGCACCTACCCCTCTGAGGACCCTATACTGACGCTGATACTTCTGTGAGTAGTGCCATCCTTCAGCCAGGATAGACAAGCACATTACTCTCAGTTGAAAACCCCAAAACAACAAGTTTTAGGAAAAAAATAATAATCTTTTCAACTCAGATTGTACATAGACTAACCCTGCTAAAACTAAGTTACTAAACCATATTCTTTGTTAAAACAAATCTGACCATTGTGGATTGCACTCTGGAACTTTTTCATATAAATATTCTATTCTCAATATGCCTATGTAAAGGAAAATGTTTTTCTTTGTGTTGGGAAACCAGCATTTTCAGTGCCACTTTATCCATCTAAAAGTTCATTAATGTCTGCATTAAAGTCTGCCTGTGTATGGAAAACTGTGGTGCGCATCCTGTCCGTGCAATTTCAGGGATCTTTGAGCTATGGATCTTTGCTCTGCAATAGCTGACTTCATGATGTGCTCCCTCTCAAAACAGTAGCAAACAGCATAAATCAAGTGCTGGCTGAGGCTCCAAGGAAACATTCCCATGGATCATGCTACAAGAACTAAACCAAGTGTAACCCACAAACCATGTTTATTTTAAATAGTTTTATCCATACATCATGTTTCCTCAAAACAGATTTATCCAGCATCCACTGAGTTCCTATTCTGCACATGAGAAAGGAAAAGAATAGGGTTTTCTGTCACACTGCACCTGTGTAGTCAGGGCACAGTTGCTTCACTCAACAAATATCTAGAATTATGCATCCACTGAAAGAGTAGAGTCAGCATCCAAAAGAGCATTTCTCATTCTTATGCATCACACGAGGTGTAATGGAGACATGAAAGGAGAAGGTGTAATATGTCATGTTGTCTCCTAGATTCTGGGTTTACTATATCTCAGAGAGTTTCAACAAGACAACTAGTATTTCATTAAAGAAGAGTAGGTAAATAAATTTTGTATGTTCACTATGTGACCTCTTCTCATTAATAGAATAAGCAAAAAAGTCCCTGGCAGTGCTACATTTTCACATAAAAAATAAGCAAGGGCTCTGTTATAGGCTTGCCATGCACCAGCATTGAGTCTTTACAAGTCCCTCCATTTCTCAACATGGGCAAATCTCTTGAAAGAGTTAATAAAGAAATGTGCAACTGTTTTAAAGTTATTATTTTATAAGAAATTGAAGTGTTTTAACTTTTAAATAAAACTGATAATTTGTGCTGCTACAGTGAAGAGATACTGTTCCAGTCACAGGTCACAGTTGAGTAAGGGTTAAATCTTACTGATTAAACTTTGATGTCAAAATGACAACTGTTACTTTATTACCCTCATATCCCCTCCTATCCTAAAAGGTTTATTCTTATGTTAGAGACAATGGCACTGCAAAGGACATCAAAACTTTCTTGATAGCACACAACAAAACTCAATGTTCCCTCAAGGGTGCAATATCTTACAGACAGAAGTGGAGATTTATTAATTTTTCTTCCCATTAAAAAAAAAAAAATCACACAAACCACCCAGACAGTGCCCTGGCATTTATAATCAAAAAGATTACTTTCATGAAGATCCTTCTGGAAATAACAGCTTACAAATATTCCTAATAAAACACAAGATGTCTGGATGGCAGATGAATTAATGAATTTCCTATTGATCAGGGGACAGTTGGGCAATGCAACTGCTCTCCTTTACCCTGCCCAGACATACACAATGTATTTTCCTTCTCCCCTCCTCTCCATGTCCCCTCTTGTGCCCCTAGCCCTCAGAAAAACAGAACAGAACTGCAGCTGCTTTGGAGCTGTGCCCGTGCCAATCAACCAGAGGGCTGCAGCTGAACAGTGCACAGAGCGCCCAGGTCCTTCCACTACCTCTCAGACTAGGGCACTTATTTGGAGCTTCTCCGCTGCCAGCACTGAAACTTAATCACTTTTGAGACTTATACTCTCTTTCAAATTTGGCTAAGGTTGGCCAGCAGGTTGAAAACCTTATTACAACATGCAGACAGCGTGATCATACAAACTTAATTTAATGAGGAAATCAGTCTAATAGATATAATAGTGAAAAATACAGCAGGTATATTGATGACATGGTGCCATGTTCAGTTTCTGTTCTGTGTGAAGCTGTTGTGCCTGTAAAGAGCTCAAATAGGAAAAAAAAAAGAGAAGCGGGAAAGAAAACAAATATTTCTTTTTCAGTGCCACGGCACAGATGGAGCAGGCTCAAAAATTACCTGCAGGTCTTTACTTTGGAAATATTTTTAATTTCTTTTAATCTTCGTTTATAGTCTGACCTGCTACAGTTAGCTCCCTTGTAATGTAAATGCCACGCTGCAGACTACAGGACTTGCAAGCCCCACCTGTAGCTCAGTTCTTTTTGCTTAAAATCCCAAGGGAAGGGAAAAGAATCTTCATATAATCAAAGACAGTGAGGTTGCAGCCTTTAGCCTATCTTTTGAGAATTACTTTTCTTTCTTGCTTTTGTTTAAAATACTTTTATTTAATTCCTTTCCATGATGACATATTCTTTCATGGCTTGTTCTTTCCCTGCTTTGTTTAGTCTTCAAATCTCACATCACAGCATAAAGGAAAAAGGGATAATCAAGCATTACTCAACAGAAGGCAGGCTCCTTGGGAGCCATTAAGCAAACATCAGAGTAGGACATTTATCATTTCTACACACTGGGTTTTATTGCATTTATGTTGATGCAGTCCTTGACAATATATATTTAAAAAAAACCAAAATCCAACAAAATGCATAAATTGGCTGCATATGTCACAGAGTTATCTTGTTAAAACTGTGCTGGGCTGAATTCACTTGTTTGGTGGTACTAACACCCACTCTGTGGAAGATGACATATGGCATCTGGCTAAAGGCAAACCTCCTCTCTTTCTGCAGACAATGGCAAGGGTTTTTAGTGGTGACAGCAGGCATTCTGATGGAGATGCTAGAGTTTACATATTAGGAATCTCATCTGTGTCACACATTTTCTTTTGAATTTATCAGGAAACAGTTTACAAATTGGGACAAAGGGCACAAAGTGAAACAAAAATCCTAATTTCTGTCCTTGCTGCCTTTGTTAACCCTTTTGCAGAATTTGCTTTTTGCCCCTTACAAGGCATCACTTAGTTCCTTCCTACCCTGAAGTCTAATTCTGCTATCCGCACATGTGTTATCCTTCAGAAGATGCTTCAGGCCTGCCATACAGAGTGCTCTCTTACTCACACTCTTTTACTAGCCTGGATATTTGTAGTCTGGCTTCCAAAACTCCTGGATTGCCTGGCATGTGATACAGGCTTTATCAGTAAAGCCTCTGATCAACTAGTTCTCCAAGCAGCTGCCCACAGACCTTATGGAAGGTTGAGCTGGCAAATCCTGCTTCCTTTTAGCAAGACCAACAGAACCAGCCCAAGATGTATGAGCCCTCTACCGTGGCCCAGGACTTCCCTAAAGCTTGTAGTGATGAAGACACTCCTTTTCCACTTCTAGTATATGGAAAATTCTAGCAGCAAGAATATTTGTTTCTTAATCATGCCTTGACTTCATAGATCTTGAACCCAAGTCTTCCTGGCATTCGTCTACCAATATACAGTCCCACTAATCCAATTCAAACTATTTTGGTTTATCAGCTAAACATCTTCACACTGGAACTAAATTTTCTTAGACTCTCATCATTTTGCTGCTCAGCCTTTGTAAATCTTTCATTTCTGCACTAGGATCCCCCCTGCAATTGAATTTCAATCTAATGGAAATTTCCATAATGCAAATACTACATAATTTTGGTTTTAACACTGAAAAATGCAATTCTAAATAACAGTCACAATAACGCCTCATTAGGACAGCTGGAAAAATAATGGATGTTTAATAGGCTACAGTCAATATATCTTTTCTTCAAAGAATCTTTAAAAATACAATGTGTTTTAAATTGATGCAGTTGGGTCTTTTATGTCACAATTTTATATAGATAAAAAATGAACAGCTTTACCTTTCATGTGACATATAATCATAGAATCATAGAATTGTTAGGGTTGGAAAGGACCTTAAGATCATCTAGTTCCAATCCCCCTGCCATAAGCAGGG